>PVIW01019083.1:0-10270 GCA_004026585.1 Noctilio leporinus
TGATCTGTACCCCCCAGGACACTCCCCAGTGGACAGTGTACCCAGTGGACAACTACAGACCATGTTGGGGCCCAGGCTCCCCTGCCCCTTCTCAGCTGATGCTCCATTCGAGGGGGAGGTTGGAGGTCAGCAGTCAGAGCCAATCCTGGTACCTGACTGGCCTGAGGAATTCCTCCCATTGGCCTGACAGTATCAACCAAATCTCAGCTACAGGAGCAGGGCTCCCTCACCTACATGAAGGGTGCACCTTGAGTACCAGAGTGGGTGACAGAGGGGGCTGTGCCACTGGACCCTACAGAGGACACCTTCTACATTAGGCCACACTACCAGGACAGGGAGCCCAGCCAGGTCTCCCTAACACATGGAAACAAACACCGGGAGGCTTTCAAAATGAGGATACAAAGAAACGTGGCCCAGAGGAAAGAACAGAACAAAACCCCAGAAAAGGAGCTCAACGAAATGGAGATCAGCAATCTATCAGAGGCAGAGTTCAAAACACTGGTTATAAGAATGCTCAAGGAACTTGTGAGGACCTCAACAGCATACACAAAATAGCCAATCAATGATTTGGAACATGAGGAAGCAAAATACATCATATCAGAACAAGCAGAAGGAAATCTCTTCTTCTGCTCATCCAAAAAATGAGCATGATATTAGCAGCCTCTGGGACAATTACAAGCATGGCAACATTCACCTCATAGGGGTGCCAGAAAGGGAAGGGAAAGAGCAACGCATTGGAGATCAACGTCAGAAATAATGACAGAAAACTTCCCTACTTTGGTGAGGGAAATAGACATACAAGTCCAGAGAGCACAGACAGTCCCAAACAAGATGGATGTGAAGAGGCCACTCCAAGACACATCATAATAAGATGCCAATGGTGAAAGATGAAGAGAGGATCTTAAAAGCAAGAGAAAAGCAGTTGATTACCTACCAACGACTTCCACAAGACTGTCAGCTGATTTGTCAAAAGGAGCTCTGCCAGCTAGAAGGGACTGGCAAGAATTACTCCAAGTCACGAGAGGCAGGGACCTGCAACCTAAATTACTCTATCCAGCAAAGCTATCCTCTGGAATTGAAGAGCAGATAAAGAGCTTCTCAGACAAGGAAAAACTAAAGGGGTCCATCATCACAAAACCATTATTATATGATATGTTAAAGGAAATTACCTAAAAAGAAGATGATCCAAACTATGAACAATAAAATGGCAATAAATACATATGTATCAACAATTGAATCTCAAAGCACACTCAGCAGACAAGAGCAGAGACGGAATCATGGTGATGGAGGCTGTTTTGCTGGTTGCCCGACGGGAGGAGGGTGTAGGGAGTGGGTGAAGCGGTGAGGGGACTAAGAAGTACAAACAGGTCATCACAGAATAGCCATGGGGACGTAAAGTTCAGTATATGAAACGGAGTAGCCAGAGATCATACCTGTGACGCATGGACAGGAACAATGGTGTGGGGATCGCCTGAGGGAGTCAGGGGTGCTGGGTGGAGGGTGGTAAAGGGGGGAAATGGGGGCAACTGTAAAAGCACAATTAATGAAGTATAATTTAAAACACTAAGAAATGGTACAGAATGACCACAGATATATGGATTAGAATCCCCTCTCTGGTCACAGAACGTGTGGTTTATCTATTGTCCAATGCTGTGTATGCGGCTGGTTCACATTCTTCTGTATTACAAATAATTCTGCAGTAAACTCCTGTGCACAGAAATCTTTAAGACACACAACTTGTAACCCGCCCCACCATTCTTTGAACATTATTTCTGTAAATGATGGCCCACTAAGAAGGATGATGGCGGAGAGCAGCCTGTTTGCTGAAGGATTCTAGAAACTGACTTGGAAGGAGCTGATTCCACCTTCAGACATTCAGCTCCCAGAGATGTGCTGACCTCAACCAGCTGCCTGAAGGGACAGTGATGGTGTGAACTTAGTCCCCTCAGGGCGGAACTGCCAACACCCTCCTTTCAATACCTTGGTTGCAGTTTCTTTCCCTTCCTCCCCCCTTATAAAAACTCCTGCCCGAGTGCATTGTCCCAGTGGGCCTTGTCAGGGGAGACCCCATCTTCTCAAGCTGCCCGCCCTTGAGTTGACCTATTTCCTCTGTCTCCACCCTGTCTCTGGATTACTGGCCTCCCAGGGGCCGGCAGCCCACCCAGGGTTCGGGGTCCACATCTCAAAGAGCCTCAGGGCCCTTGCTCGGCTCTGAGCACAGTCAGTTCCAACCCCAGTCTCTGCCCAGCTCCGGGTCGGCTGTCTCCCTCCCACAGGTTTCCGAGTCAGGCCTCCCCTTGCCCGGGGCGGCCCTGCTCCTGGGCTGCATCTGCAGACCACCCCACTCACCGCTTCCTGGGTGAGGGACACCCTGCAGCCCACCCGCTGCTCAGCCTCTCTCCCAGGGGGCTGGGGCCCGGGTGTGTACCAGCACCCCCTCTTACCCTCACCCCTGGCTCTCCCTCCTGGAACCCCCAGAGCAAAGGCCGTGGGTGAGTTTCCCTGGCAGCTGGGTCTCTGGTCTGGAAGAAAGTGTGAGAAAAGGAAGCTTGATTGCTGGGGAAACAGGGGAAAGTCACACTCTGAAAGCACTTGCTCTCTGGTTGGCTCGGGTCCTGTGTCTCTTCATTTCCTGGGTGGGACCAGCGGGCAAGGTGGGTGGGGCCGTGGACCTTGTTGCGCAGCGCAGCCTTGACGCCCACACCCCGGGGTTTGCTGTGTGATCACCTGCTCGCGTTGTGTGCGGGGTGGACGTGCAGGATCAGGGTTGCATTGTACTTTCCTCCTCCATGTCTTTAACCCATAATGTGTGGTCAGCAGCACGAAGACAATGTCACAGACGCCACCGCGTGAGAGGAGGCGGCGTCTGAGTTACAGCGTCAGGTGGCCCTTTGCTCCCGTAACCTCCGCCCGCAGGGCCCAGGGAAAGTGGGCACAGGACGGACGCAGGTGCCGCTGCCTTCTCTGCACCTGTGACACCCGGGGTCCCATCCACTCCCCCACAGCACAGTTTCCCGCTTTCCACGGGTGCTGTGCCAGGGACGGGTGAGCGTGTCCCCCGTTGCACAGGATTTTCTCGGGGCGCTGCTGGGCGCCACCCGCGCTGCCGCTGGACTTGCGGAGCTGTCCTTGCTGCTGGCCTGCAGGTCTGTGTCCTCTGAGGTCAGACTGCAGGGGCTCTGAGGGTGTCTGGTGGGGTTCTCTGGGTCACATGGGGTGTGTTGGTGGCCTGGGACCTCCAGAGACACTTCATTTCGTGCCAGGATGGTGGGTAAAGGTCCGGGGCCCTGGTGGGACCCTGGCTAATGGGAGTTGACCTCACTACAGGGGTTGGATTTCAGGTTCTGTGGCGGAGAGGGCTGCTCCCTTCTGTCTCATCTGTTCCTTGTCCCTTCTTGGAACCAAACCCAGCTGTGGGGGTGCCGGGTCTGCAAGGCGCCCCTCCCGCTGCTGCAGCAGGGCCTGAGGGGTCAGGCTGGGCTGCTGGCCTGTGGGTGGAAGTGGCTGTGCTGCGTCTCTCCAGGGAGTCCGCGCTCCTCCCACTCTCCTTCCCCTGGGTCCACACTGTCTGTGCTGCCCCAGCTCAGCCCTCGTCTTGTCACCAAGGGGCAGCCTCGGGGACAGAAGCCACACAGCCAGGAGGCAGAGAATGGGAACCACTGGGCTGGGCAGTGGCTGCCTCTGAGCTGCTCGACCAGCGCTGGACCGAGGCCCTGGGAGGTCATTCTTGGTGACAGTGAAACGAGCCGTGTTTTGTTGGTGCCAGTGGCGCCTGTGGTCTCTTTCCTCAGCAGCAGACACAGTTCTACCCTCCCCACCCCACACCCACAGTTTCTCATGAAAACCACAGAGGTGGGAACTTGAAGGGTGTTTCAGTGAACACTCAATGTACCTCCTGTTTTATATAGTTGTTTCTTATTTCACTTTCATAAACTTGTTGAAAATGGAATGTGCTGGGGGAGATGGGTGTAGGAAAGCACACAGGTGCCAAGTGCACACGTCAGTGCAAGGTCCCCGCACTCCGCGTCTTGTGTGCAGCGCCTGAAGCAAAGTCTCTTTCTGCCCCGGTTTCCCCCCTTTGCCCTCCCCCATGCACCCACCCCTCTCCCTCTGCCGTCACCCCATGTGGTGTCTGTCTGTGTGTTATGTGTACACTTTTCCTGGCTCCGCCCTCACCTGCTTCCGTTCAGCCCCCGACCCCCTTCCCTGGGGACAGCTGTCGGTTTGTTCTGTGTCTGTTGCCTCTGTCCACCCTTCCACAGAGTCTGCCATGAACGTGTCATTAGACACCTTACTTCATTCTCATCTGTCCTTCCCTTATGCGCCCCTAATTAATTCCCCGGCAGCCTTCTAAAGGAAGCTGTGAGCACCAGGCCCTTTCTTCCGGGCACCTCCACACACCCACCGGGTAGAAGACGACTCTGAAATGCTGGAGGCAGCAAAGCTGTGTTCCAGCTGAACAGGTAGCAGCACCTTTCAGTCCTCCGTGCAGAACCAACAGTGGGTTGTTTTCAGGTTCACATCCCTATTCCCGTATGTCGTCATCTGTAAAAACGGGAAACCACCCGTAATGTCACCAACTAATGACATCTTCTATACACGGTTTGACATATTTCCTCCCAGTCTCTATTGTATGCTCATGTACATTAAAAAAGAATAGTAGAAATTAAAAACTGTTGCTCAGGCTTTTGCATAATTCAGAACATGGTGACCAGCTCCAGGACATCATATTGTGGGTTCTTATAGTTCCCAACAGAGTAGTACATTGTGGGGGTTTGCCTATTATAAATAGTGCACTTTACACTTCACACATATTCCTTGTCCACATGTGTGATAACTTCCTCAGACCCTTTGTGACCAAGTCCAAGAAATCCAGTCCCTGGGGCAGTGGGTGTGAGCACGTCAAGGTCCCTTCTGAGAGGCTGGTCCTGCCTCCCCACCCGGGAGGCCTTTCCTGGGGCTGCCACCCTGCTCATCACTGATGGGATGGCCGGAGCGGATCGGGTGTCTGACTCCACACTCACAGGACAGTGAGGCCGTCACTTTTCATCCGAAGAACCACATATAACCTGGAAGTGAGTGCTAAGGGCCAGTTGCCCTCCACTCCACCTTTTTCTTCTTGACAGATTCTGCTGTTATTTCTTATGAATTTGTACGAGCTTTTTATAATTTAAAGAGGTCAACTCTATTATATTTGTGGTCAAATTTCTTTAGTTTCGTCTTGGCTTTTAATGGGAACTATGACTAATAAGACCCACAAAGGACTGACCCACCCACTTGCCCCACAAACAGCTTCCCAAAGGCACATCTAGTCCTGACACTTTTGCCTAAAAATCCCTGCACATCCTTGTGACCCTGGCACCAAGTTTTCACGCACCTCCACGTGGTCACGAAAATGCTGCAGGACCCAGTGTTGTCCTGCTTCCTCCCTCTCCTGCTTCTCTCCAGTGGCCGCCCCGCCCCTGCTCCAATCTGGGTGCAGATGGGCTTGTCTCAACCCTCAACACCCTCTCAGGCCTGTGGATGGTGGTGTGACCCCCACCCGCTGTGAGATTTCCGTGGACCGTGGGGACACCCTGGGGCCGGCTCACAGGCCGAGGGTACAGGACAAATGCCTCCTGCTGCTGCCGAAACCGCGCTGCGCCCAGGACTGGTGAGGGGACAGCAGCACTGTGCTCTGGGCTCCTGGGCTCTGTGCCCGCTGCCCTGTCCTGGGCTCGCCCTGTTGGCACGCTGGTAACACTCAGATGTGACCCGATGCTGCACTGACATTGTGACAGTGACGTCAGTCCCCTAAGTGCCAAGTTCCAGATGAAATCTGTGCCCACGGAAGCCCAGAGTTGCATCTGGGGAGCGGGCAGGGACGTGGGGGGCCTGGAGAAGGGGCTGCTGGTGTGGGCAGAGGAGTCCCTGGTGTGGCGAGGGGGCGGCAGGCCGGCGGTGCAGCAGACACATCTCCCACCCTCTTCCCGGACATGCTTGTAAGTGCAGAGCCCCTGCACTAAACAGAGGGCCCACAGGGAACTTAGACACCAGAGGAAGGTCCCATTGAGCCGGGGAGAAGGGGAGGAGGCAGGGAGGGCCCGGGAGATGTCCCACTCTCAGTTCTCCCCAGACTGTGCCCCATTGCCACTCTCCCTGTCCCCTGGTGGGGCGGAGCCAGGGCCACACGGACCATACTCAGAGGACAGGCGCTAGAAAACTCGGGAGTGTGGAGAGTGGGAATTTAAGCCACAGGCCATGGGTTCATTTCCCTTGTTTCCCTCTGTCCCAGCTGCCCTCTTCCCCCTTATCAGACCTGGTCTCAGTCTGGTCCCCCCAGAGCGGAGCTGGCAATGCATCTGGGATGCGGTCCCAGGAAACACAGGGGGAAGTGAGCCAAGGGGCCAGGGAGGAGCCAGGAAAGAGGGTGAGGCAACCGGACACCATGGGTGCACCTGGGGCTCCGTCTTGCTGGGGACCCTCTGAGAGATGGTGCAGAATGGAAGCCACCCCACTCAGAGTCGTCCCTGACGGGTGAGAATGCAGAGGATTCCTCCACAGTCCAGCTTCTCATGGCGGAAGGTCTTCTGGGGTGAACTGCCAGAGGTGTGTGCATATGTGTGTGTGTGTATGTGCCTGCATGTGTGTGTGTGTGTGTGTGAGAGAGAGAGAGAGCGAGTCAGGATGGGACGGGGAGGAGGAGGGGAGAGGAGTGGAGAGGCTGTGAGGAAGGGAAGGTGGAAATCAGAAGGCATCTCCTTTTCTCCAGAACTGTGAGAAAGCGAGCTGGGAATTGTCAGCACCCTTAGAAGACCCTCTGCCCGCCCACTGGTTGTCACTCCCAGCCCGGGACACCGACCCCCCACCCTCCACCCCTGTGGCAGTCCAACCTCTTTTCTAGGCACCAGCAATGGATTAGTGAGCCCTGAAGTTACCTGAGGAGGGGACATAGGTCAGCCAGCCTAATGGTCACAATGCCAGAGACCTGCTTGTCTCCCAAGACAAGTGGAGGCCGTTCCCCACCACCTGTGTTCTCTGTGCTCGCCAGCCAGACGCCCTCTGGTTCCCCATGTCTGTGTGTCCTGGGGCTTCGGGCCTTTGTGGGGTGGAGGCCAGTCCAGGGAAGCGAGGAGGCCAGACCTGGGGCCTAGTGAACACCTGCCATTCTGCAGGAAGGGGTTTTACCATCCTCTTGGTAGAACAGTGTGGGGCGGGGGGACCCCAGTGTTTTGCGCCACGTTCCCTCCAGACGGAAGTAGCTGTTGGGGGAGGCAGAGTGACTGGGGCAGCTGAAGCCACAGAAGAGGGTCCAGGTGGGGAGGAGGGCGGCTGGGGGACAAAGGCGCGGGGCGGCCCTGGGTGGCGCCTGCAGGTAGGTCTGTGCTGGCCCAGCCTCTGTTGTCCCCTGTTTAGAAAGGCGCCTATGTGTCCCCTGGAGGCAGAGTCCTGCACCAGGAGGGCAGTGTCAGCCTGTCCTTGGCTCCAACTGTCCTGTCTCATCTCAGGCAGGTACAAGTTAAAGAGTCGCAACTGATTGTTTTCACAACACACCCTCAAGCAAAGGCTATTGTCACTGGGGGAGGAGACACCAGGGACAAATAAAGGCCACCCTTGGAAGGGAGGGAGTCCAGGGAGCCACAGACGGGACAGATCATGTCATTCCCTGGACATGGGATTATAAAGAAGGGCCAGACTGTGACGGACCAGCTAATCCTGGATTACGCACGGGGTTTGGACGGCGGAGGACACAAGAAAGAGAGAAGAGACACAGTTGGGTCAGGAGTCTCGCCCCAGCCCGAGTCCCGTGTATTAACCACACTCAGCTTCTATGCAGGTGTCACTGGCACCTGCTCCACTGGAACCAGGACGCTAAACTACCCGCAGGGAACAAGGCGCACGCTCTGCTTCCCATGCTTCATGGGCTGCGGGGTAAACACACTGGGCTGACTCCCCATACACCGTGTCCTGTTCCGGGTCCACCTGGCACCAGGGCCGGCCTTGCCAAACGCCCATTTCTGCTGGCTGGGCCTTGCCACGCAGAGTAGCAGCCCCTGACACCTATAGATATAGATGTATAATATCTTAGAGGCATAGATTTTGGCCAGGTAGTTCCCATCTCCACCTCTGATTCTCATTTATTATCTTTCTTCTCCCTCTTCTTCTTTCTCTTTCTCCTTCTCCTCCTTCTCTTTAAAAAAAATTAAGTGTATTTATTATTGCTGTATTACTATTTTTCATTTCTTTCCCCTACCCCCCAGCACTCCCACCCCGGCAGTCAGTCCCTGCCCACAGTCCGTGTCCCTGGGTCCTTCACACTGGCTCCGCAACGGAACCTTCCCCGCTGTCCCCTTTTCCCCCTCCCCCAGTCACAGTCCTTCCCCTCTTCTTTCCCCTTGTGTCTTGTTCCTGTCTGCTCTCCAGCTGGCCTTGTTCGTCAGTCTTCTGTAGTAACTGAGAATGTGTGATATTTAACTTCCGCTGCCTGGCTTAGTTCACTGAGCATGGTGCTCTCCAGCTCCATCCATGCTGTTGCAAAGGGTAGCAGTTCCTTCTTTCTTTCTGCTGCATGGACCTCCATTGTGTAAATGCACCACAGTTTTCTGATCCCCTCATCGACCAAAGGGCACTTGGGCTGTTTCCAGCACTTGGCTATTGTAACAGTGCTGCTATGAACATAGGTTTGCATATGTTCTCCTGAATTGGTGTTTCAGGGTTCTTTGGGTATAATCCTAGCAGGGGAAACTGGGTCCTAAGGCACTTCTACTCTTAGTTTTTTGAGGAAATTCCATACTGTCTTCCATAGTGGCTGCTCCAGCCTGCATTCCCACCAGCAGTGCACCAGGGCTCCCGTTTCCCCACATCCTCGACAGCACTTGTTGTTTGTTGATTTGTTGATGATGGTCATTCTGACAGGTGTGACGTGGTATCTCATTGTGGTTTTAATTTGCATCTCTCTGATGGCTAGAGATGTTGAGCATTCTTTCATATGCCTCTGGGCCCTTTGTATGTCTTTCTCAGAGAGTTGTCTGTTCAGGTACTTTACCCATTTTTTTAGTGGGGCTGTCTGTCTCCCTGGTGTTGAGTCATATTAGTTCTTTACATATTTTGGAGATCAAACCCTGTCTGAGGTGTTTCTGGCAAATATGTTTTCCCTTATGGTCGGTTCCCTTTTCATTTTGTTGATGATTTCTTTAGCTGAACAGAAACTTTTCAGTTTGATGTAGTCCCATTTGTTTATTTGTTCCTTTATTTCCCTTGACCAGGGAGAGATAGCAGTGAAAATATTGCTGCGTAGCACATCTGAATTTTGCTTCCTCTGTTTTCCTCTAAGGTTTTTATGGTGTCATGGCTTATGTTTAAGTCCTTTATCGTTATGTTCACTCTGGTGTATGGTGTGAGTTCATGGCCTAGTGGCATTTTTTTACACGTGCCTGTCCAGTTCTCCCAATACCACTGATGAAGAGGCTATTTGCACTTGATTTTATGTTCCTTCCCCCTTTGTTCAATATTTGTTGCCCACAGATTCCTGGGTTTATTTTGGGTCTTTCTGTTCTGTTCCATGGATCAGTTTGTCAGTTCTTGTGCCAGTACCAGGCTGTTTTAATTACTATGACTTTGTAATATAGTTTGGAATCTGGTATTGTGACTCCTCCTACTTTGTTCTTCTTTCTCAAGATGGCTATTTGGGGTCATGTTTGACTCCATATGTTTTTAAGATATTTGTTCTAAGTCTTTGGAATATGTTGTTGGTATTTTGATAGGGATTGTGTTGAATTTGTAGATGGCTTTGAGTAGTATGGACATTTTTATGATGTGAATTCCTTCCATTCATCAACATGGTACATGCTTCCATTTATTTGTATCTTCCTTAATTTCTGTCTTCAGTGTTCTGTAGTTTTCTGAGGACAGTCCTTTTATTTATTTATTTAAAAAAGATCTCCTTGGTTAAATGTATTACTAGGTACTTTATTATTATTTTTTATTTATTTTAAACATTTTATTGGTGGTGTATTACATCCATCCCCTTTTTGCTCCCCTGTATCCCCATCCCCACCCACCCATTCCCCCAAAGTCAATCCCACCTGTTGCCCATGTCCATGGTTCCTTTATACTAGGTTCTTGTCTAAGCTGCTCCCCTTTCTTGCCTCTGCCTCCCCCATTACCCCAACCCCTTTGCCCCTGACCACTGAAGGCCTATTCATTGTATTCATATATTTGGTTCTGTTTTGCTTGTTGTTAGTTTTGCTCATTATTGTCCCGTAATGGGTGAGATCATATGATATTTGTC
>PVIW01019084.1:0-10269 GCA_004026585.1 Noctilio leporinus
CCTACGCAAAAATATGTTTACTGATACTTCACCAAGGGCAAAGGAAATCAAAGAACGAATCAACAAATGGGACTATATCAAATTGAAAAGTTTCTGTTCAGCTAAAGAAAATATCAGCAAAATTCAAAGGGAACCAACTGTATGGGAAAACATAATTGCCAATGATACTTCAGACAAGGGTCTGATCTCCAAAATATATAAAGAACTAATGTGACTCAACACCAGGGAGACAAACAGCCCAATTAAAAAATGGGCAAAGGACCTGAACAGACAACTCACTGAGGAAGATATACAAAGGGCCCAGAGGCATATGAAAGAATGCTCAACATCGCTAGTCATCAGAGAGATGCAAATTAAAACTGCATTAAGATACCACCTGACACCTGTCAGAATGGCAATCATCAGCAAATCAACAAACAACAAGTGTTGGCGAGGATGCGGGTCAAAGGGAACCCTCATACACTGTTGGTGGGAATGCAGGCTGGTGCAGCCACTGTGGAAAACAGTATGGGGTTTCCTTAAAAAACTAAAAATGGAACTGCCTTTTGATCCAGCAATTCCACTACTTGGACTCTACCCAAGGAATCCTGAAACACCAATTCATAAGAACCTATGCACACCTATGTTCATAGTGGCACTATTTACAATAGCCAAGTGCTGGAAACAGCCTAAGTGCCCATCAATGGATGATTAGATCAAACAACTTTGGTACATATACACAATGGAATTCTATGTGGCAGAAAGAAAGAAGGAACTTGTACCCTTTGCAACAACATGGATGGAACTGGAGAGTATCATGTTTAGTGAAATAAGCCAGTCAGTGAAGGACCAATATCATATGATCTCACCCATTACGGGACAAAAAAGAACAAAACTAAGAACAAGCAAAACAGAACCAAGTATATGAATACAAGGAATCCCCTTCAGTGGTCAGGGGGAATGGGGTTGGGGGAATGGGGGAGGCAGATGCAAGGAAGGGGAGCAGCTTAGACAAAAACCTAGTATAAAGGAACCATGCACATGGACAACAGGTGGGATTGACATGGCGGGGAATGGGTGGGTGGGGAGGGGGGCAGATGGGAGCAAAAAGGGGATGGATGTAATACAACAACAATAAAATTAAAAAAAAAAAAAAAAAGAAAAAGGCAAGCAACAGCAGTCACACAAAATGGGGGAAAAAAGAATCAGTCCATTACCAAAAAGATAGGAAGAATCCCCAGAAAGACCACAAAATGAACAGAGGCACCCAAAATATCAGATAAGGAATTCAAAAGAATGATGATAGAGAATCTCAATAAGCTCAGCCACATCAGAGGAAACTGTAAACAACTCCAGGAGAACTACAAGAAACTTCAGGTAAGTTACAAGGAACTTACTGAGAGCTACAACAGCATGAAAAAGGACATAGAAACTATCAATAAGTGCTAGGAGGAAATTAAGAACACAAGTTCTGAATTGTAGAATACAGTGGAATGAATCAACCCTAGGCTAGAGGAAGCAGAAAACTGGATCAGCAAGTTGGAGGATAATGTAGACAAATACTCCAAGACAGTACAAGAGAATAAAAAAAGGCTGAACAAGATTGAACAGGGTTTAAGAGAGCTCCAGGACAACATGAAATGTAACAACATCCGTAAAATAGGGATACCAGAAGGAGAAGAGAAACAAGGAATGGAAAACCTGTTCAAAAAAGTCATGATAGAAAATTTCCCTAACATGATGAGTGAAAACATTCATCAAGTACAGGAAGCACAGAGGGTGTCAATGAGGATCAACCGAAACAGACCAACACCAAGACACATTATTATTAAAATGGCGAATTTCAAAGACAAAGAGAGAATCCTAAAAGCATCAAGAGAGAAATGACAAATAACATATAAAGGGCCTCCAAAAAGGCTATCAAATGATTATTCAAGGGAAACAATTCAAGCCAGAAGGCAATGGCAAAAAGTATTTCAAGTAATGATAAACAAAGGCCTGCAACCAAGAATACTCTACCCAGCAAGGCTCTCATTCAAGATAGAAGGAGAAACAAGGAGCTTCCCAGACCAAAAAAAGACTAAAAGAATACATCTCTATCAAACTAGCATTGCAAGAAATGCTAAAGATTCTGCTTTAAATATAAGTAAATAAATAAAATGAAGAAACAGAGAAATCCAAAGAGGAATTCATATACAAAGGGAGAAAATGGCATTGAATAAGTATCAATCAATAATAACTTTAAATGTCAATGGATTAAATGCACCAATCAAAAGACATAGGGTAGCTGAATGGATAAGACAACATGACCCACATATATGCTGTCTTCAAGAGACCCACCTCAGAAAAAAAGATTGACACAGATTAAGAGTGATGAGATGGAAAACTATATATCAAGCAAATGAACACACACAAAAAAGCTGGAGTAGCAATACTGATTTCAGATAAAATAGATTTTACAATGAAGGTCATAAAAAGGGACAAAGATGGACATTTCATAATACTTAAGGCAACAATCCATTAAGAAGAAATAGCTCTGGTAACCATATACGCACCCAACACAGGAGCTCTGAAATATATAAGGAAAATCTTGGAAGACTTTAAGAAAGATATAGACAACAACATACTAATAGTAGGGGATTTTAATACCCCACTATCAACAATGGACACAACTTCCAAAGAAGCAAAACACACATTCTTTTCAAATGCACATGGATCACTCTCTAGGATAGACCATGTGGCATGTCACAATACAAGCCTCCACAAATACAGGAAAATTGAAATCATACAAAGTATCTTCTCAGATCACAATGGCTTGAAACTAGAAACTAAATTCAAGGGTAAAAAACAAAATTCTCTAACTCATGGAGACTGAATAACATGCTTTTAAGCAATGAAGGGATTAACAATGAGATCAAAGATGAAATCAAAAAGTTCCTGGAAACAAATGACATTGAAAACACAACAGCCGAAAACCTATGGGACACAGCTAAGGCAGTTCTCAGGGGGAAATTTATAGCAATACACGCCTTCCTAAAAACATCATAAGAAGTTTATAAAAACAACCTAACCATTAAGCTGCAAGAACTAGAGGAGCAACAACAAACAAAGCCCATAGGAAGTAGAAGGCCCGAAATCATCAAGATTAGAGCAGAACTAAATAACTCAGAGATTCAAACTACAATTCAAAGAATCGACAGGTCCAGGAGCTGGTTCTTTGAAAAACATAAACAAAATTGACAAGTCCTTAGCAAGACTCATCAAGAAAAAGAGAGGACCTAAATAAACAGAATCAGAACTGAAAGAGGGGAAATGACATCTGATACCTGAGAAATACAAAAGATTGTAAGAAATTACTACAAACAACAGTATGACACAAAAAGTGACAACCTGAATGAAATGGACATGTATCTGGAAATATATAATCAACCCAAACTGAACCCAGAAGAAGCAGAAAGCCTGAATAGGCCAATAACAAGTAGTGAAATTAAAGAAGTCATCCAAAATCTCCCAAGGTACAAAACCCCTGGACCAGATGGGTACACAGGTGAATTTTACCAAACATTTGAAGAAGAACTAACTCATATCCTTCTCAGAATATTCCAAAAAATACAGGAAGAGGGAAGACTCCCAAACTCTGTCTATGAGGCCAATATTATTCTAAACCCAAAACCAGGGCAAGACACAACTAGGAAAGAAAGCTACAGGCCAATATCTTTGATGAACATAGATGCTTAAATTCTCAACAAAATATTGGCCAACCGGGTTCAGCAGTAAATTACAAAGATCATACATCATGATCAAGTGGGTTTCATCCCAGGGATGCAAGGATGGTACAACATTCATAAATCAATAAATGTAATACACCACAAAAAAAATTGAAAGATAAAAACATGATCACATCAATAGATACTGAAAAAGCATTTGATTAAGTGCAGTAACCATTTATGGTAAAAACCCTCAGCAAAATGGGAATAGAGGGAGCATACCTCAACATCATAAAGGCCATCTATGAGAAACCTGAAGCCAACATCATACTTAATGGACAAAAACTGAAAGCTTTCCCCCTAAGATCAGGAAGGAGACAAGGCTGTCCACTTTCTCCACTTCTATTCAACATTTTCTTGGATATTCTAGCTATAGCCATCAGAGAAGAAAAAGGAATCAAAGGTATCCAAATTGGAAAGGAGGAAGTCAAACTCATTATTTGCAGATGAAATGATAGTGTACATACAAAACCCGATTGGCTCCACCAAAAACTTACTAAACCTAATGAGCAAATTTAGCGAAATAGCTAGGTATAAAGTCAATATGCAGAAATCAAAAGCATTTTTGTATACCAATAATGAAACAACAGAAATAGAGGCGAAAAAACAAATCCCATTTACCGTAGCAACAAGAAAAATAAAGTACCTAGGAATCAACTTAACTAAGGAGGTAAAAGACCTGTACTCAGAAAACTACAAAACAATGAAGAAAAAAGTCAAGGAAGATACAAATGAATGGAAGCATATACCATGTTCGTGGATGGGAAGAATTAACATTAAAATGTCCATACTACCCAAAGCAATCTACAGATTCAATGCAATCCCAATTAAAATACTGATGACAGACTTCATATAAAATTGAAAAAATATTTCAAAAATTTATATGGAGTCAATAAACGCCCATGAATAGCCACAGCAATCTTGAGAAAGAAGAACAAGGTAGGAGGAATCACAATATCGGACTTCAAACAATACTACAAGGCTACTGTCATCAAAACAACCTGGTACTAGCATAAGAATAGATATATAGATCAATGGAACAGAATAGAGAGCCTAGAAATTAACCCAGGACTCTATGGTCAACTAATATTTGACAAAGGGGGAAGGAACATCAAATGGATTAAAAACAGTCTCCTCAACAAATGGTGTTGGGAGAACTGGACAGCAACATGCAAAAAGATAAAACTAGACCACCAACTTACACCATACACCAGAATAAACTCAAGATAGATAAAAGATTTGAACATAAGCAGTGCCACCATAAAGATCCTGGAGAAAAATACAGGCAGTATACTTTTGGATATCCTATGCAAAAATACGTTTACGGGTACTTCACCAAGGGCAATGGAAATCAAAGAACAAATCAACAAATGGGACTGTATCAAATTGAAAAGTTTCTGTTCAGCTAAAGAAAATATCAGCAAAATTCAAAGGGAACCAACTGTATGGGAAAACATAATTGCCAATTATAACTTCAGACAAAGGTTTGATCTCCAAAATATATAAAGAAGTAATGTGACTCAACACCAGGGAGACAAAGAGCCCAATTCAAAAATGGGCAAAGGACCTGAAGAGACAACTCACTGAGGAAGACATACAAAGGTCCCAGAGGCATATGAAAGAATCAACAACACTAGTCATCAGAGTGATGCAAATTGAAACCACAATAAGATACCACCTCCCACCTGTCAGAATGGCTATCATCAACAAATCAATAAACAGCAAGTGTTGGCGAGGATACGGGGTAAAGGGAACCCTCATACACTGTTGGTGGGAATGTAGGCTGGTGCAGCCACTATGGAAAACAGTATGGGGTTTCCTTAAAAACTAAAAATGGAACTGCCTTTTGATCCAGCAATTCCACTACTTGGACTATACCCAAAGAATCCTGAAGCACCAATTCAAAAGAACCTATGTACACCTATGTTCATAGCAGCACTATTTACAATAGCCAAGTGCTGGAAACAGCCTAAGTGCCCATCAGTGGATGATTGGATCAAAAAACTTTGGTACATTTACACAATGGAATACTACATAGCAGAAAGAAAGAAGGAGCTCATACCCTTTGCAACAACATGGATGGAACTGCAGAGTATTATGCTTAGTGAAATAAGCCAGTCAGTGAAGGACAAATACCATATGATCTCACCCATTACAGGACCATAATGAACAATACTAACAACAAGCAAAACAGAACCAAGTATATGAATACAAGGAATCGCCTTCAGTGGTCAGGGGGAAAGAGTTTGGTTGGGGAGGCAGAGGCAAGGAAGGGGAGCAGTTTAGTTAAGAACCTAGTATAAAGGAACCATGGGCATGGAGAACAGGTGGGATTGACTTTGGGGGGAATGGGTGGGTGGGGAGGGGGATAGCAGGGATCAAAAAGACAATGGATATAATACAACAACCGTAAAATTAAAAAAAGAAAAAGAAAAAGAAAGAGAGGCCCCATATAAACAGAATCAGTAACGACAGAAGAGAAATCACAACTGATACTTCCAAAATACAAAAGATTGTAATAAATTACTTCAGTCAACCATATGACAAGAAATATTACAACCTGGGTGAAATGGACACATTTCTGGAAATGTATAATCTACCAAAACTGAATATAGAAGAAACAGAAAGCCTGAATAGACTAATAACAAATAGTGAAATTGAAGAAGTAATCTAAAATCTCCCAAAGCACAAGAGCCCCAGCCAGATGGCTACACAGGTGAATTCTACCACAAAATGCAGGAAGAGGTAAGACTCCCAACCTCCATGAGGCTAGTATTATTCTAATCCCAAAACCAGGTCAAGACACAACGAAGAAGGACTACTATAGGCCAGCATCTCTGAGGAACATACATGCTAAGATTCTCAATAAAATATTGGCCAACTGGATCCAGCAATACATTCAAAAGATCATACACCATGATCAAGGGGGTTTCATCCCAGGGATGCAAGGATGGTACAACATTCACAAATCAATAATATAATATACCACATCAACAAAATGAAAGACAAAAACTATATGATCATATCAAGAAATGCTGAAAAAGCATTTGATAAAGTACAACAACCATTTATAATAAAAACCCTCAGCAAAATGGGAATAGAAGGAGCATACCTGAACATCATAAAGAACATATATGAGAAACCTGATGCCAACATCATATTCAATGGGCAAAAACTAAAATATTTTGTCCCAAAATCAGGAATAAGACAAGGCTGTCCATTTTTTCCACTTCTGTTCAACATCATTCTGGTAGTTCTAGCCATAGCTGTCAGACAAGAGAAATGAATCAAAGGTATCCAAATTGGAAAGTAGGAAGTCAAACTGTCATTATTTGCAGATGATATTATAGAATATACAAAACCTGATAGACTCCACCAAAAATTTACTCTACCTAATAAGCAAATTTAGCAAAATAGCTAGATATAAAGTCAATATTCAGAAATCAAACCCATTTTTGTATATCAATAATGAAACATCAAAGATAGAAGCTCTGATTTAAGTCCCATTTACCATAGCAACAAGAAAAATCAACTAGTTAGGAATAAATTTAACCAAGAAGGTAAGGGACCTGTACTCATAAAACTACAGAACATTGAAGAAAGAAATCAAGGAAGATACAAATAAATGGAAGCATATACCATGTTCATGGATGGGAATAATTAACATCATTAAAATGTCCATACTACCCAAAGCAATCTACATATTCAATGCAATCCCAATTAAAATACCAATGACAGACTTCACAGAAATAGAAAAAAAATACTGAAAAAATTTATATGGAGCTAAAGATGCCCATTAATAGCCACAGCAATCTTAAGAAAAAAGAACAAGATAGAAGGAATCATAATACCGGGCATCGAACTATAGTACAAGGCAATTTTCATCAAAACAGCCTGGTTTTGGCATAAGAATAGACATATAGATCAATGGAACAGAATAGAGAGCCCAGAAATAAACCCAGGACTCTATGGTCAATTAATATTCAACAATGAGGGAAGGAACATAAAATGGAGTAAAATCAGTCCCTTCAACACATTTTGTTGGGAGATCTGGACAGCACATGCAAAAAAATAAAACTAGACCACCCATTTACTCCATACACCAGAATAAACTCAAGATGAATAAAGGACTTAAACATAAGCAGTGCCACCATAAAGGTCCTGGAGAAAAATATAGGCAGTAAAATTTTAGATATCCTATGCAAAAATATGTTTACTGATACTTCACCAAGGGCAAAGGAAATAAAAGAACAAATCAACAAATGGGACTATATCAAATTGAAACATTTCTGTTAAGCTAAAGAAAACACCAGCAAAAAATCAAAGAGAACCAACTGTATGGGAAAACATAATTGCCAATGATACCTCAGAGAAGGGTCTGATCTCCAAAATATATAAAGAACTAATGCGACTCAATATCAGGGAAACAGACAGCCCAATTCAAAAATGGGCAAAGGACCTGAACAGACAACACTTTGAAAGAGACCTACAAAGGATCCAAAGGTATATGAAAGAATGCTCAACATCACTAGCCATCAAAGAAATGCAAATTAAAACTCAATAAGATACCACCTCTCACCTGTCTGAATGGCAATCATCAATAAATCAATAAACAGCAAGTGTTAGCAAGGATGTAGGGCAAAGGGAACCCTGGTGCACTGCTGGTAGGAATACAGACTTGTGGAACCACGATGGAAAACAGTATGGGGTTTCCTTAAAAAACTAAAAATGGAACTGCCTTTTGATTCAGCAATTTCACTTCTAGGATTATACCTGAAGAACCTTGAAACACCAATTCAGAACCTATGTACCCCTATGTTCATAGCAGTGCTATTTACAATAGCCAAGTGCTGGAAGCAGCGTAAGTGTCCATCAGTGGATGATTGAGTCAAAAAATTTTGGTACATTTACACAATGGAATACTACATAGCAGAAAGAAAGAAGGAACTTTTACCCTTTACAACCAAATGGATGGGACTGGAAAGTATTATGCTTAGTGAAATAAGCCAGTCAGTGAAGGACAAATACCATATGATCTCACCCATTACAGGATAATAATGTATAAAACAAAGAACAAGCAAAGCAGAACCAGATACATGAATACAGTGAATATACCTTCATGGGGATGGGGGGCTGGGTCAAGGTGGGAGGAAGAGGCAAAGAAGGAGAGCAGTTTAGTCAAGAAACTAGTATCAAAGAACCATGGACATGGACAAGAAGTGGGATTGACTTTGGAGGGGAATGGGTGGGTGGGGAAGGGGATTAGAGGAGTAAAAAAGGGGATGGATATAATACAACAACAATAAAATTAAATTAAAAAAATAAAATAAAATATCAGTTGAGGCAGAATAAATAAATAAATAAATAAATAAAAGAGTATCCTGTGGGAAGAGATTTGTTGTCAAAACTGTGCTCAAATCACTTTCTTTCCAGAAGAATGACAGCTCCACCTACAAGTCTCTCTAGAGCACACCCAGCATTTTCTTATAAAACTGTAGGAAGCAGGGAAGCAACCTTGGCCACAAGAAATTGGGAATCAGGTAAACCCCATTGTGTGGGCTGCTGGAAGGCCAGGGAATGACGAATAACCTCCTTTGTTAAAGTTGACCTCAAACCAGAAGATGCTCCAAATAAGAGGCAGTATCCCTGCAAAAGGAGGAGGTAGAAGGATTATGCCCAATAATGCAGAAATTTTAGGAATATGGTGTCATTTGGTCCTGCCACTCCCTCCACAACACAAGATTTAAGAGCCATAAATGACGTTGTACAGAATAACATACCTGGGACCGTATCTAATACTCAGTATTGGACTTAAAAGATGCTTTTTCGTGCATTCTCAACTGTTGTTTGCTTTTGAATGGCAGGACATGGAATCTTGGGGCAAGACTCAGAACTACTGGACAGTCTTACCACTAGAGTTCAAGAACTCCCCCATGATTTTTGGGGAAACCCTGAGCCAGGACTGAAAAGATCCAAAACTGAAAGGAGGAACTCTGTTACGATATGTAAAAGCATAATTTAACTAGTACTATAGGTGCATTGAACCATTTGGCATCATGTGGCTATCAAGTATCAGCACAGAAGGCCCAGATTTGCCAACTAGACATTATGTTTCTTGGATTCCTACTCAAACCTGAAAGAGGAGTCTTATTGGACTTGTCAAAGAAAGTAGATCACTCTGTGCAGGGGGCGCCATCATGCTTGAAAGCTGATGCATCCACCTGCAAGCTTTTACAGGAAGTTGAAAAGTTTTCCTTGGGACAGCCCCACCAAGTGTTGAGCCTGCTGGAGCAGAAAGAAAAATTTTGGCTTACTGCTGGAAGAATGGGCAGGTACCAAGCAATTTTTTTTTTTTTTCATTGTTGCTGTATTACATCCATCTCCTTTTTGCTGCCTCTGTACCCCTCCCCACCCACCCATTCCCACCAAAGTCAATCCCACCTGTTGTCCATGTCCATGGTTCCTATACTAGGTTCTTGTCTAAGCTGCTCCCCTTCCTTGCCTCTGCCTCCCCCCTCCCCCC
>PVIW01019085.1:0-10264 GCA_004026585.1 Noctilio leporinus
GAGCAGCTTAGACAAGAACCTAGTATAAAGGAACCATGGACATGGACAACAGGTGGGATTGACTTTGGGGGGAAAGGGTGGGTGGGGAGGGGGACAGAGGGGAGAAAAAAAGGGATGGATATAATACAACAACAATAAAATTAAAAGGAAAAAAAAAATAAAGGCCATATATGATGAGCTCATAGCTAATGTCATATTCAGTTGTAAAAAGCTTAAAGCATTTCCTCTAAAATGAAAAAGTACAGGGATACCCATTCTCACCACTTACTTTTAAAAATTTATTGTTTAAAAAAATTAATCTATTGTTTTGTATTACATTTGTCTGATTTTGCCCATTGATCTCACCTTCTCCACCCTCACCATTTCTTCTCCCATAGTCAATCCCCACATGTTGCACATGTCCATGGGTCATTTATACCAGTTTCTTGACTAAACCCTTCCCCTTCCTTCACCCCTTCCGCCCTCCCCTCTGGTCACTGTCAGTCTGTTCCTTTTTCCATGCCTCTGGTTCTATTTTGCTTGTTTTTTTTTTTTTTGTTTGTTCATTAGTCTCCTGTACTAGGTAAGATCATATTACTAGGTAAGATCATATGATATTTGTCTTTTGCCACCCAGCTTATTTCACTAAGCATAATATTCTAGAGTTCCATCCATGCTGTCACAAAGGTAGGAGTTCCTCCTTTCTTTCTGCTGCATAGTATTCTATTGTGTAAATGTACCAAAGTTTTTTGACCCATTCATCCACTGATGGGCACTTAGGCTGTTTCCAGCACTTGGCTATTGTAAATAGTGTTGCTATGAACATAGGGGTACTTAGGTTCTTTTGAATTGGTGTTTCAGGCTTCTTTGGGTATAATTTCAGCAGCAGAATCACTGGATCATGTTTTTAAAGTATGATGCTAAAAAGTAGGCTAAGAAAATTTATCCACAACTTGGGGTGAACATTTCTGTATATATCAATTAAGTCCATTTGACCAAGAGTGTTGTTCAATGCCACAATATCCTTGGTGTTTCTTTGCTTAGAAGATCTATCCATTGTTGATAATGGGGTATTACAGTCCCCGACTATGCATGTGTTATTATTGATGTCCTTATTGAAGTCCTCCAAGATTTTCCTCAGATATTTAGGTACTCCTATGTTGGGTGCATATATGTTTACAAGAGTTATATCTTCTTGATAGATTGTTCCCCTAAGTATTATGAAATGTTCTTCTTTGTCTCCCTTTATGGACTTTGTTGTGAAATCTATTTTGTCTGATATAAGTATTGCTACCCCAGTTTTTGTTTCATGTCCATTTGCTTGAAATATATTTTCCTATCCCTTCATTTTTCAGTCTGTGTAGATATTTTGTTCTGAGGTGGGTCTCTTGTAGATAGCATATATGTGGGTCCTGTTTTCTTATGTATTCAGCTACCCTATGCCTTTTGATGAGAACATTTAATCCATTTATATTTAAGGTTATTATTGATAAGTACTTAGTCACTGTGATTTTTTTTTTCTTTGTACCTGTGTTCCCTTCTCTTTCTTTTTATCCTTCTTCCTAAATCAAACCCTTTAGTATCTCTTGCAATGCTGGTTTGGTAGAGATGTGCACTTTTAGCCTTCTTATGTCTTGGAAATGCCTTACTTCACCTTACATTTTAAATGACAGCTTTGCTGGGTAGAGTAGTCTTGGTTGTAGGCTTTTATTTTTCATTGCTTGGAATATTATTTTTTGCCATGAAAAATCAGCGAATAGCCTTATTGGAGTGTCATTGTATATTATCAGCTGTTTCTCTATTGCTGCCTTTAGGATTATCTCTTTGTCTTTGAATGTTGCCATTTTAATTATGATGTGTCTTGGTGTGGGCCTCTTTGCATTCATCTTCATTGGGACCCTTTGTGCTTCCTGGATCTGCATGACTTTTTCTCTCATTAAGTTAGGGAAGATTTCTGTCATTACTTTTTCAAACAGATTTTCTGTTTCTTGCTCCTTTTATCCTTCTGGTATCCCTGGGATACAGATATTACATTTCATGTTATTCTGCATCTCTCTAAAAGTCTCTTCATTCTTTTTCAGTCTTTTTTCCTTTTGTTGCACTGTCTGGAAGTTTTTTTCTATGTTGTCCTCCAGCTCGCTGATCTGATCCTCTGCTTAATCTAGCCTGCTTTTAATTCCCTCTACTGTTGTCTTCAATTCATAAAATTGTATTCTTCTTTTCCTTCTAGCTCTTATTGATAGTGTCTATGTCCTTTTTAATGCTGGTGTAGTTCTTAGTAAGTTCCTTGTAGCTTCTATGGAGTTCTTCATAGTGCCTCTGGTGTTTTTTGTAGTTTTCTTTGAGCTTGCTGACCTCATTGATCTACCTTATAACCATTATTTTAAATTCCATGTCTAATAGTTTGGTTGCCTCTATTTGATTTAGCATTCTTTCTGGAGATTCTTCCTTTCTTTTCAATGGAGGGGTTGTTTCTTTTTCTCTCCACTTAATGTGACTCTTCTTGTTTGTTTCTACTTCTTAGATTGATCTGCTTTGACTCCCTGCCTTCATGGTATTACTTTCTGTGCTAGGAGTCCTGTGGGATTCAGTGGTGCATTCTCCTTGATCTCCTGAACTTGATGCTCTTGGGATGCCGTTTGTACCATTGATTGGTCTGTCTTATTGTAGTTCAGTTTTGGTTGTTGTTGTGTTGCTGTTTGGTAGTTCCTTCCCTCTGGCTAGCTGCCTGAGAGTCACTTCACCCATCAAGATTTGTATACTCTTGTTTAGCTGCTTCTAAGATAATACCACCAACCCAGGCAAGAAATTTCACACCCACAAAGATAACCCCCACCCTCAACCACACTTTCAACTGCAAATGAGCCAGTATTAATAAGGATGTAAAAACATTAAGACTATTATAAGAAACCAAAAAAACCAAATATGAGTTGACTGAAAGAAAAATGATTTTTGGGAGGGGAGAGGGAAGAGTAATAAGAGTAGCAGGTAGGAGCAAGACAATGAAAGGAAAAGTAAAATTTATATAGTATATAAAGAAGGCAGAAAAAAGTAAGAGAGGTAAGTATATAGTATCAGGTTTAAATAGAAGTATACACGCATATACACACATAAACAGAAATATATATACATATACACATAATACATATATATGGTATATTACACACACACACACACACACACACACACACACACATATGAATGAGAGAACAAACACAGAACAAAAGAAAAAGGGAAAGGAATAAAAAAATAGGAACCAAATTAGGGAAATAGTTTCACCACAGCACTATCAACAATGTATGAGCTAAGATTAATATAGGTATGATGGGAATAAGAGATAAAAGAAAGTATGAGAAGCTTAAGAGATATCTGGAGGAAAGGAAAGTGATTTTGAAATTATAGAGAAGGGATACTAAGTGAGGAATGAGAACTAGGCTAAGACAGAGAAAATTTTAAATTTAAAATAAAAGAAGAGAAGGGCTTGAGGAAGGTGCAAATGGAGTAGGAGAATGGGGCAATAAGATTTCAGAATTGAAATATCAAAATAGTGAAAATCTATTAATAAAATTACAGATATGCCACAACTACCACCCTATCTACACTCAGGGGGCACAGATTGATCAAGGTGGAGAGAACAAGTGTATTTTATGAATGAGAGAAAGAATGTGTGGTGACTAATGACAAGAAAAATGTATTTGAGAGGCTGGAGAGGGGAGAAATAGTAAGAGTGGGGGTTGGAAATGAGTCATAGCAAGAGAAAAGGTAGAATTTAAAACAAAAATAAGAGGAGGAAATCAGATGGTAAAATGGAGTGAGAGAAGGAAGGAGCAAAATATGAGATTTAAAATAAACTAACATAAAAGCTAGTTACTTAACATGCACAATCTGGGAGGACAAGAAATGAATGTTAAAAGGATATGCAGAAAGCTAACATTAAAAGAATACTCACCAGATTAAAAAAAAAAAAAAAAAAGGATATGCAGAAGACTAATAACTCATGTTGAATGTCACTCTGGTATTTGTCTCTGTAGTATCTGGTTTTTACCACTTTCTTTTCCTTCTGGTTCCTCCCCTGATGATGTCAGCTTGTGTCCCACTCTGGGCCTAGACAGCCTGTTTGCCACCAAAAGCATTTTACTGCCTGTATTTGTCTCTTTCCATTGTTGATCTAGTCACTCTGTATCTGCAGTCAGGCTTAAGCACCATGGGGTAGCAGAGTAATTCCTTCTGATGGGGCTATTGCTTCCCCTCAGGGTAATGCCACTTGGAGGGGAGTGGCCTGTTTGATGGGTGGCTCCCACAGCATGGGCGGATGAGTCAGCACTGGGGTCCTGTTCATTGCTCCTCCAGCTCTCTCTCCCCAGCACCACCACTCCAAACTCCCCTCAAGTGTCTGTAGTCCATCCATCCTCCCTCTGCCAGAGCCGAGATCAAGTGAGTACAAATGTAGTCCTCATGCTTTCCCAAAAGAGTCTCTGTGTGGTCTGCATGCTGCAGCACCAGTCCCTTAGCAGAGACACTGTGCTGGTGCACAGGTGTGGGCACCCAGCTTCCATGCTGAATCTTGAATCTTGCCTCAGCACTCCTGAAAGAGTCTCTGTGTGGCCCCCATGCTGCAGCACTGGTCCCTGGGGGTACCATTCTCCCTGTGCTCCCCCTTTCCAAAAACCACACAGTCTCACAGGGATACCCTCTATCTTCTCATGCCTCCATCAGTTTCATCCAAAATTTCTTACTGAATTCTTCCCAGACGTTGCTGGGAAGTGAGGCTATGGTTGAAGTGCAGTTTTTAGGGCCCACAGTGCTCTGGCCTTCTCTCTTTGCCCTGGTACCTCCTGGTAAATGAGCCTATTAGCAGCTTCCCAGAAACACTATCATGCCTATCATGGTGCAACCAGAAGCACTGGGCTTGGAAACCCTGGCAACTACACTTAGAAAGTGTGGGCTGTGGTTTTTGCCTACTCCCATGCAGTCCCAGTCATCCCATCCCTGTTTGCACCAATTCACAACCCCTCTCACTCACTCTCCACTCTGTGCTTTCACTGCAAATCATTCAGCTATGGGAGCAAGTAGACGGGGCTACTAGCTACTCCGCCACCATCTTTTTTTTTTTACCACTTTTATTTAATGTAATACTAGACATCCTAGCCAGAGCCATTAAGTAAGAAAAATAAATAAAAAGGCATTCAAATCAGAAGAAGCTCAATTGTCTCTGTTTGCAGATGACACGATCTTAGATATAGAAAACATTAAAGAATATACCAAAAAACATGTTAGAACTAATAAATTTAGTAAAGTTTCAGGTTACAAAATCAACATACAAATATTAGGTGTCTATACACTAAAAATGACATATCTAAGAAAGGAATTAAGAAAACAATTTCATTGAGAAGAATAAAATACTGTTGAATAAATGTAATGACAGAAGTAAAAGATTTACACTGAATGCTCTAAGACTGATAAAAGAAATTGGAGAAGACACAAAAAGAAGAAAACTATCTTGTTTTATAGATTGGAAGAATTAATATAGTTAAAATGTTCATAATACCCAAAGTGATCTATAGATTCAATTTAATCTTTATTAAAATTCCACTGTCATTTTCCACGGATGTAGAAAATACAATCTTAGAATTTTTATGAACCATAAAAGGCCATGAATAACCAAATAAATCCTGAGAAAACAAAGCTGGAAGCATCACACTTCCCAATTTCAAACTGTATTACAAACTATATTGATCAAAACAGTATGTATAGGAGGAAAGATGGCGACAGAGTAGAGAGCAGTGCTGATGGTGTTCTCGAGTACCAGAGCAGCTAGAGGACAAGATAGGGAGCATGAAACGTCTTCAGGACCCTAAGAATTGGAGCGGTCAGCATCTGGACACAGGGGAGCACAGCCCAGAGGCAGAGGAGACCAACAGGAGAGGAGGTGAGGCGGGCTCCCGACAGACCAGCTGACGGGCTGATGTCGGCTCTGGGCAGTGGCGGCTCTGCCCAGAGGTGCCCGTTTGAATAAGGCCTGCTCCGGGCTCCCTGGCAACTAGAAGTCTCAACAGTGAAGCGTGGGCAGCGAGGGCAAACGTCGTAGGGAACACGGAATTGAACTCTTGCAGGGGAGGAACTGTGTGAGAGCCTCGCTCCAGCAACAGGGAGAGGAAGCTCCTCACTAGGCTAGAGGTAGGGGAGAAGAGTCCTGCAGGGAGCCGGAGCAGGGGAGTGGGGAAGTGCAACAGCCGGGGCGGCGAGAGGGCCGAAAATGGTGCTGCTGGGCCACTGGGGAAACAGCAACTTGAGCCCCTGCAAGGGGGAGGCCCAGCCCTGCACAACTACACAGGCCCCCAGGCTCCACTGAAACTCCAAACTGCGAACTGGGAACTAGTAGTGGGGGCAACTGACCTGCCCATTGTCCGAGACAAAGGCAGCACCACCCACGCCTGAGAGGGGCTCATCACAGAGGCCACTTAAAAGGCTTCTTGGAGAGCTAGTTGGTTTGGAGGATTGGTGCTCATCCCAGGTGTGGTGGGGCAAGATAGGCAGACCCCAGGCACTGTTGACTGACAGGGGCTGCCTCCTCCTGGAACTGCGGGGGTGGGGCCAGTCGTCATGGGGACTGACGAGGTTGAGGGCTGCCCTGCAGGGGTGCTGGGTGCTCATCACGGGCAGGAACCTCCACCAGAAGTGGGAGTGGACAACCTGCAGGCTCCAGAATACTGGCAGCCCTAAAACCTAGCCAGGTTGTGGAAGGCCCATCCTACCTGAGGGTGGACACTCAGAATCAGCCCTGACTGTGACAATCATAGGCCCTGCCACACGCCAAGACCAGCTAGACTATAGACTGCAAAGTCCTGACCAAGAAAAAGAGGCAGCCTCAGGAAATGGATTGCTGCTAATCTCAAGCACCTGAGTTATACCAAGAGCTATATGGACTATTAATCCCCAATATATCCTTTTCAAAAGTTATTTCTCACATATTCTTAATCCTCCCCATACCTCAATCCACCTAAATACCCAAGACCCTCCCCCTACTCTTGAATTAAAGTCTACTCACTCTGTGGCTACAATGCATTCCCAGTCCTCAATCTAAGTATTCCTCCCTTCCCGAGCCACCTAAACCCTTTTTTTATTCTTTTCTCCCTTCCTCTTTCTTTTTTTACCTTTCTTTTTTTCTTTTTTTTTTTTTTTCTTCCTTTTCTTCCTGGTAAAGCCCACAGGTTCTGCCTCCACCTGGACCAATCAGAAATCATAAAGGGTAAAGAGACACCTAAACCCTTTCTTTATTAATATTGATTTCTCTTTCTCTTGTGACTTTCTCCCCAATTTTTTCCCCTTTTTTCTTTCCTTTTCTTCCTGGTAAAACACACAAGTTCTGGCTCCACTTGGACCAATCAGAAATCATAAAGGGTGAACAGACACCTAAACCCTTTCTCCATTAATATTGATTTCTTTTTGTCTTGTGACTTTCTCCCACCCCCCACCCCTGTTTTTTTTTTTGTTTGTTTGTTTTTGTTTTTGTTTTTTTAAGATTTTATTTATTATTTTTCAGAGAGAGGGGAAGGGAGAGAGGCAGAGAGGGAGAGAAACATCAATGTATGGTTGCCTTTCACCTGCCTCCAGCTACTGACCTGGCTGGAGACCTGGCTTGCAACCTGATTATGTTGCCCTGGCTGGGAATCGAACCAGCGACCTTTGGGTTTGCAGGCCGGCACCTTATCCACTGTGCTACCAGCCAGGGCTCCTTCTTTCTTTTCTCCCTGATAAAGCCCACAGGTCCTGGCTCCACCTGGACCAAACAGAGACCATTAAGGGTGAACAGACACCTAAACCCTTTATTAATATTGATTGCTCTTTGTCTTGTGACTTTCTCCCTTTTTTTTCTTTCTTTCTTTTTTCTTTTTCTCTGCTAAAAGCCCTCAGGTCCAGGCTCCATCTGGAACAGTAAGGGATTATTAAGGGTGAACAGCCATCTAAACCCTCTCTTATTATTATTATTATTATTGTTTTTATTTCATTTTTCCTTTTGTATTTTTGTTTGGTTTGGTTTTGTTTTTTGCTTTTTGTTCTTTCTGCTAGAAGCCCACAGGTCTGGAATACAACCAGACAGCCCAAATAAAGGACACACCAAGAACAGCAAGTGGAGAAAATCTGGGAGACGGCAACATTGAACTCCACAAATCTATCACAGAAGGGTGCTCAACTAAGGCAAGAAAGCAAAGCAGGTTAACCCAAGGAAAGAACATAAATAAATAAATAAATAAATAAATAAATAAATAAATAAAAAGCAAGAACAGACACCCAAAATGGGGAAAAAAAGAATCAGTCCACCACCGAAAGGAAAGGAAGAATCCCCAGGAAGACCACAAAATGAAACAGAGGCACCTGACCTATCAGATAAGGAATTCAAAAGAATGATGATAGAGAAGCTCAGTGAGCTCAGCCACATCAAAAAAAAAAAAAAAAAAAACTATAAACAACTCCAGGAGAACTACAAATAACTCGAGGGAAATTACAAACAACTCCAGGGAAATTGCAAAGAACTCCAGGGAAGTTACAAGGAACTTACTGAGAACTACAACAGCATGAAAAAGGACATAGAAACTATCAATAAGTGCCAGGAGGAAATGACGAATACAATTTCTGAATTGAAGAATACAGTAGAAGGAATGAACAGTAGGCTAGAGGAAGCAGAGCCCCAGATCAGCGAGTTGGAGGATAATGTAGACAAATACTCCAAGACAGTACAACAGAATAAAAAAAGGCTAAATAAGACTGAAGAGGGGTTAAGAGAGCTGCAGGACAACATGAAACGTAACAACATCCATATCATAGGGATACCAGAAGGAGAAGAGAAACATGGAATGGAAAACCTGTTAAAAAAGTCATGATAGAAAATTTCCCTAACATGATGAGTGACAACATTAATCCAGGTCAGGAAGCACAGAGGGTCCCAATGAGGATCAACCCAAACAGACCAACACCAAGGCACATTATTATTAAAATGGCTAATTTCAAAGACAAAGAGAGAATCCTAAAAGCAGCAAGAGAGAAAAGACAAATAACATACAAAGGGGCTCCAATAAGGCTATCAAATGATTATTCAGCAGAAACAATTCAAGCCAGAAGGGAATGGCAAAAGGTATTTCAAGTAATGGTAAACAAAGGCCTGCAAACAAGAATAGTCTACCCAGCAAGGCTCTTATTCAAGATAGAAGGAGAAATAAAGAGCTTTCCAGACAAAAAAAAAAAAAGACTAAAAGAATACATCTCTACCAAACCAGCATTGCAAGAAATGCTAAAGGGTCTGCTCTAAAAATAAGTAAACAAATAAAGTGAATAAACAGAGAAAGCCAAAGAGGAATACAGACAGTAAGGGAGAAAATGACAATGAATAAGTATCAATCAATAATAACCTTAAATGTAAATGGATTAAATGCACCACTCAAAAGACATAGGGTAGTCAAATGGATAAGACAACATGACCCACATATACGCTGTCTTCAAGGGACCGACCTCAGAACAAAAGATTGACACAGATTGAGAGTGAAGGGATGGAAAACTATATATCAAGCAAATGGACATGAAAAAAAAAGGTGGAGTAGCAATACTGATTTCAGACAAAACAAATTTTGCAATGAAGGCCATGAAAAGGGACAAAGATGGACATTTCATAATACTTAAGGGAACAATCCATCATGAAGAAATACTTCTGATAAACATATATGCACCCAACATAGGAGCTCCGAAATATATAAGGAAAATCTTGGAAGACTTTAAGAAAGACATAGACAGCAACACACTAATAGTAGGGGGTTTTAATACCCCACTATCAATAATGGACAGATCTTCCAAACAAAAAATCCCCAGAGATGTTGTGGCATTGAACAACACTCTAGAGGAAATGGACTTAACTGATGTATACAGAGCCTTTTACCCCAAAGAAGCAAAATACATATTCTTGTCAAATGCACATGGATCATTCTCCAAGATAGACCATATAGTATGTCACAAGACAAGCCTCCACAAATACAGGAAAATGGAAATCATACAAAGTATCTTCTCAGATCACAATGGCTTGAAACTAGAAACCACATTCAAGGGAAAAACCCAAAAATTCTCTAACTCATGGAGACTGAATAACATGCTTTTAAGCAATGAAGGGGTCAACAATGAGATCAAAGATGAAATCAAAAAGTTCCTGGAAACAAATGACAATGAACACACAACAGCCCAAAACCTATGGGATACAGCAAAGGCAGTTCTCAGGGGGAAATTTATAGCAATACAGGCC
>PVIW01019086.1:0-10265 GCA_004026585.1 Noctilio leporinus
ATTAATAAAGAAACGTTTTAGCTGTGTGTTCCCCCTTTATGATTTCTGATTGGTCCAGGTGGAGCCAGAACCTGTAGGCTTTACCAGGAAGAAAAGGAAAAGAAAAATTAAAGAAAAAAAAAAAAAGAGGAAGGATGAAAAGAATAAAGAATGGGTTTAGAAAGGCTGGGGAAAGGAGTAATACTTAGATTGAGGACTGGGAATGTGTTATAGCCACAGAGTGAACAGACTTTAATTCGAGAGTAGGAGAGGGTCTTGGGTATTTAGGTGGATTGAGGTATAGGGGGGATTAGGAATATGTGAGGAGTAACTTTTGCAAAGGATATGTTGGGGCTTAATAGTTCATATTGCTCTCGGTATAATTCAGGTGCTTGAGATTGGCAGCAATCCCTTTCCTGAGGCTGCCTCTTTTTCTTGGTCAGGACTTTACAGTCTATAGTCTATATTCTAGCCAGTCTTGGTGCGTGGCAGGGCCTCTGATTGTCGCAGTAGGGCTGATTCTGAGTGTCAGCCCCCAGGTAGGCTGGGCCTTCAGCAGCCTGGCTGGGTTTTAGGACTGCCGGTGTTCTGGAGCCCGCAGGCAGCCCCCTCCCACTCCTGGCGGAGGTTCCGGCCCAGGACACACCCCCAGCACTTCTGCAGGGAAGCCCGTGACTTTGCCGGTCCCTGTGACGACTGGTCCCACCCCCGCAGTTCCGGGAGGAGGCCAGGCCTGTCAGTCAACACTGTCCAGGGTCCGCCTACACTGTCTCTCCCTTCCGGGGCGGGCACCACGCCCCCAAGCCAACCAGCTCTCCTCGGAGTCCTTTAAACGGCCTCTGTGATGAGCCCCTCCCAGGCGTGGGCGGCACGGCCTTTGTCTCCGGCAATGGCAGGTCTCCCGCCACTAGTTCCCGGCTCACAGGCTCGCCGCCTGGAGTTTCCTGCGGAGCTGGGGGCCTGTGTGGTTGCGCAGGGCTGGGCCTCCCCCCTCGCAGGGGCTTCTAGCTGCTGTTTCTCCGGTGGCCCAGCAGCTCCGTTTTCGGCCCTCTCGCCGCCCCGCTGGTGCACTTCCCGCTCCCCCGCTCCGGCTTCCCGCATGACTCCTCTCCTCCGCCTCTAGCCCCTTGCGTGTGGAGCCTCCTCTCCCCGTTGCTGGAGTGAGTTTCTCACACAGTCCCTCCCCTGCAAGAGTTCAATTCCGGGTTCCCTACAGCGTTCGCCCTCGCTGCCCGCACTTCTCTGTTGAGACTTCCAGTCACCAGTGAGCCCGGAACTGGCCCCATTCAAATGCTCCCCTCTGGGCAGAGCCGCCCCTGCCCAGAGCCGACCTCGGCCCGCTGGCCGGTGGGTCGGGAACGCCTCACCTACTGTCCTGCTGGCCTCCTCTGCCTCTGGGCTCTGTTCCCCTGTGTTCAGATGCTGTCAGTTCCAATCCCTAGGGTCCTGAAGACGTCTCACGCTCCTTATCCTGTCCTCTAGCTGCTTTGGTATTCGAGAACACCATCAGCACTGCTCTCTACTCTGTTGCCATCTTAGTGCTCTCAGTTTTCTTTTTTGACAGTACTATGTTATCTTAATTATTATGGCCTTGTATAGTTTGTTCTTTTTTTCTAGAGAGAGGGGAAGGGATAGGGACAGAGAGGGAGAGAGACATCTATTTATGGTTGCCTTTCATCTGCCTCCAGCTACAGACCTGGCTTGCAACCTGGTTATGTGCCCTGGCTAGGAATCAAATCAGCAACCTTTAGGTTTACAGGTCGGCACCTTATCCACTGTGCCATCAACCAGGGGGGTATAGGATCTTTTTAGTGTGTTGCTAAGTTCTGTTTGCTGCCCTCTTAGATCTTGGTGTATTTATAACTTTGGCAGTAATGAAAATATTCTAAAATTGATTATGGTGATAGATGCAAATTTCTGTGTATGTACTAAGAACCATGGAATTGCATAGTTTAAATGGTTTAATTATATGTCATATAGATTAGATCTCAACAAAGCTGATAAAAATAGAGCTAAAGCTAACATCATATTTAATGATAAAACATCAAATATTTTTTTGTCTATATTGAAGACAAGGCAAGGATTTTTTATTCTCAGCAATGGTATTAAACATAATACTACCCAGTACAAGAAGGCAAGAAAGGAAATAAAAGGCTCATAGATCAGAAAAGAATAAAGAAAACTGTCTATTTGCAAATGACATGATCATCTACATAGAAAATATAAAAGTATATATAATAAATGCTCTTTGATTTAATAATGGAGTTTAGTAAGTTCAAAAAATACAATATCATCATACAAAAAACAATTGTATTTCTATATACTAGCAATGAACCTATAAAAACATGAACTTAGCCCTGGCTGGTAGCACAATGGATAAGGTGATGGCCTGTGAACCTGAAGGTTGCTGGTTCAATTCCCCAGCCAGGGTACATAACCAGGTTGCAAGCCAGGTCCATGGCTGGAGGCAGGTGAAAAGCAACCATACATTGATGTTTCTCTCCCTTCCTCTCTCTCTGGAAATAATAAATAAAATCTTTTAAAAAGCTGAAGTTAAAAATACAATGCAATTTACAATCACTCAAAACAGAAGAAGTCCTTAGGTTTAACTTTAACAAATCCTGATATGACTTACATGCTAAAACTATAAAAAATAATAATGAAATAAATAAATGGATAGACATTCTGTGCTCAGATATTAGAAAACTCAAAGTGTTGATTCTTTCAAAATTGATAGATACATTAAATGCAATTCCTGTCAAAATCCCATAACTCATATTATTCTATATTTCAAAAGACAAATAACTTAAAATAGTTAAACAATTTTGAAAAAGAAAAATAAAGGTTTACTATACAACTATGTTAATCAAGAGAGCACCCTGTTAGCAGAGGGATTAAAACAGTGATCAATGAAACAGAATAGATGGTCCAGAAACAGACTCACACAGATTGCCAAACTGATTTTTGACAAAGGGACAAAAACTATTCAATGAAAGAAACATTTCCGGTTCAACAAAAGATAATGGAGCAATTTCACATTCACAAGCAAAACAAACTATTTTGATTTAAACATCATAGCTCATACAAAAATTAACTCGAAATAGATAATAGATTTCAATGTAAAACTACACATATGTGTAGTTTAACAAACTATGTATAATTATAAGAGCCTTTTGAGGCAAAAAATAAGAGAAAATCTTAGGGACCCAGGGTTTAGTGAGGAGATATTAAGGAAGACAACAACAAAACAATCCACAAAAATATCAATAATTGGACCTCATAAAAATATTTAAGCCCTGGCTCGAGGCTCAGTGGATAGGCGCCGGCCTGTGAACCCAAAGGTCACTGGTTCAGTTCCCAGCCAGAGCACATAACCAGGTTGCAAGACAGGTCTCTAGCCAGGTCTGCAGCTGGAGGCAGGTGAAAGGCAACCATACATTGATGTTTCTCTCCCTCTCTACTTCTCTCCCTTCCCTTCTCTGTGGAAATAATAAATAAAATATTTTTAATTATATATATATATATATATATATATATATATATATATATATGTGTGTGTGTGTGTGTGTGTGTGTATAAACTTTGCTCTGTAAAATATTCTATTAAAGAATGAAAAGATAAATTAATACTGAGAGAAAATATTTGCAAACCATATATCTGACAAAGAACTATTATCTACAATACATAAAGAATTCTCAACACTTAACAGTAAAAAACACAAAATTCAATTAGAAAATGGGCTTAAGACATGAATATACATTTCATCAAAGAGGATATTTAGACAGGAAGTAATCACATGAAAACCTGAACAGTATCATTAACTATTAGGAAAATGCAAATTAAAAAATAATGCAATACCAATACCCACCTGTGAGATTGACTTAAGTAAAAAATAGTGGGAACACAAAGGATTTGCAAGGATGCAGAGAAACTGAATCACTCGTATATTGCTTGTTAAAATGAAAAACAGTACAGCCACTCTAGAAAATAGTTTGGCAGTTTTTATAAAACAGACATGAATTTACCTTATGACCCAGCAATCACACTCCAGGAGTTTTATCCTAGAGGTGAAAACGTCTGTCCACACAAAACCATGTCCACATTTGTTTATAGAAGATTTATTTGTAATATTCCCAGCTGGAAACAATGATATTATCCATCAAATGGTCAATGTTTTAACAAACTCTGGTCTATCCATAATATGAAATACTATTCAGCATTAAAAATGAAAGGCTCAGATGGAGATCCAAGATGGTGGAGGAGTAAGTGGAAGCTACACTAACCTCTTCCAGGCCTAATCTGGCATTACAACAACATTGCAGAGAAATCATCCAGAATAACCAATTCAACACTAGCTGGAGAAAGCCTTATAATCACATAGACAGAAGAAAACATGACAACAAGGTGGGTAGCGAGAGTGGGGAAGGCATGAGAGGGCTGACTGGGGTTCCACAGGTGGCAGCTGAAACTCTGGAGGGAAATTTCAGCAGCCAGGGGTTTCCCTGAGAAGTGTGGGATCTAAACCCCAAGTTAGGCTCCCCACCTACAGCTCCGGAGTTGGAAAGGAACCCAGATAACACCCAGCTGTGAAAAGCAGCAGGATTTCTGTCTGTCAAGAAGGGTGAGCTAGACAGAGGGGAGCAAAAAAGGGATGGATGTAATACAACAACAATAAAAGAAAAAGAAAAAAAAAAAGGGGGTGAGCTAGAGATACAGAGAGCCTCTTAAAGAGCCAATGCACAAAATTTTCTTTGTAGCCTCTTACCTTGGGTTCTGGCAAAAGCAGGGATACGGGGATACAGAGTGGACTAGAGTACTTGAGGAGAGTCTGGGGTTAGTGACTCTGGGAAGAGAACTGAAGGAAAAGCTGCTAGGATCCCCATACTGAGTTATTCCCCATACTACATTAGACATCTTTTACAGTCAGAGCACTCCTCTCCAAGTGGCATCAGCATGAGGGGAAGCAGGAACCCCACCTGCAGGAATTACTCTGCCCTGAAGCTGGGCTGCTGATTATGGCTTGATTACTTTAATAACTGAGCAGTTTAACAACTAAAGCTGAAAATACAAAGAACCAGACAAAATGGGAAGGCAAAGAAACAGATCCCAAATCAAAGAAAAAGAGAATTCTCCCCAAGAGAAGCGAGATGATCCAAGTAATTTATCAGATAGAGAGTTTAGCATAACTATTATAAGGATACTCAACAGCATAAAAAGAGACATAAAAATACTAAAAAAAAAAAAAGGACCAGTCAGAAATAAAGAATGCAATATCTGAAATAAATAATACATTGAAAAGAATAAACAGTAGCTTAGATGAGGCAGAGGATCAATTCAGTGTTTTAGAAGACAAGGTAGGGAAAAAAAAAAAAAAAAAAAAAACCACCTAAGAAGAGCAGCAAGAAGAAAGCAAGAATTTTTTTTAAATGAAGAGAGCTTAAGAAATATTTTGGACAACAAGAAACATAATAACTTCTGCATCATGGGATATCAGAAGGAGAACAGAGCAAGGGATCAAAAACCTATTTGAAGAAATAATGACTGAAAACTTCAATATTCTGGTGAAGGGAAAAGACACACAAGTCCATGAAGCTCAGAGAGTGCCAAACAAATTGGACCCAAGTAAGCCTACACCCAGACACACCATAATTAAAATGACAAGGCTTAAAGACAAGGAGAGAATCCTAAAAGCCACAAGAGAAAAGCAGGTAGTTCCATAAAAGGGAGAACCAATTAGAATATTATCTGATTTCTCAACAGAAATATTTCAGGCAAAAAAAAAAAAAAGTGGCATGAAACATTCAAGGTAATGAAAAGCAAGGACCTACAACCAAGGCTAATTTACCCAACAAGACTATCATTTAAAATCAAATGAAGCCCTGGCTGGTAGCATAGTGGTTAAGGTGCCAGCCTACAAACCCAAAGGTTGCTGGTTCGATTCCCCAGCCAGGGCACATAACCAGGTTGCAGACAAGATCTCCACTCAGGTCTGTGGCTGGAGGCAGGTGAAACGCAACCATACATTGATGTCTCTCTCCCTCTCTGCCTCTCTCCCTTCCCCTCTTTCTAAAAATAATGAAATAAAATCTTTTAAATTTTTTAAAAAAAATCAAAGGAGAAATAAGGAGCTTCCTAGACAAGAAAAAGCTAAAGAAGTTTGTAACACAAAACCAGTATTGCAGCAAATTTTCAACAGCTTGTTTGAAGAAGAAGAAGAAGAAGAAGAAGGGAAGAAAACCCAGGGAAAAACTGTGAAACAATAAAATGGCATTACATATTATATATGTCAATAATCACCTTAAATGTAAATGGCTTAAATGCTCCAACCAAAAGACAAAGGGTAGCTGAATGAATAAGAAAACAAAATCCAGGGGAAGATGGCAACAGAGGGTGCTCAACTAAGGCAAGGAAACAAAGCAGGGTAACCCAAGGAAAAATCAAAAAAATAAAAAGCAAGCAACAGCAGACACACAAAATGGGGAAAAAAAGAATCAGTCCATCACCAAAAGGAAAGGGAGAATCCCCAGAAAGAACACAAAATGAAACAGGGGCACCTGAAACATCAGATAAGGAATTCAGAAGAATGACACTAGAGAAGCTCAGTGAGCTCACCCACATCAAAGAAAACTATAAACAACTCCAGGAGAACTACAAAGAACTCCAGGGAAATTACAAAGAACTCCAGGGAAGTCACAAGGAACTTACTGAGAACAACAGCAGCATGAAAAAGGACATAGAAACTATCAATAAGTGCCAGGAGGAAATGAAGAATACAATTTCTGAATTGAAGAATACAGTAGAAGGAATCAACAGTAGGCTAGAGGAAGCAGAGGACCAGATCAGCAAGTTGGAGGATAATGTAGACAAATACTCCAAGACAGTACAAAAGAATAAAAAACGGCTGAACAAGACTGAAGAGGGGTTAAGAGAGCTGCAGGACAACATGAGACGTAACAACATCCGTATCATAGGGATACCAGAAGGAGAAGAGAAACAAGGAATGGAAAATCTGTTCAAAAAAGTCATGATAGAAAATTTCCCTAACATGATGAGTGAAAACATGAATCCAGTGCAGGAAGCACAGCGGGTCCCAATGAAGATCAATCCAAACAGACCAACACCAAGGCATATTATTTTTAAAATGGCTAAGCTCAAAGACAAAGAGAGAATCCTAAAAGCATCAAGAGAGAAAAGACAAATTACATACAAAGGGGCTCCAATAAGGCTATCAAATGATTATTCAACAGAAACAATTCAAGCCAGAAGGGAATGGCAAAAAGTATTTCAAGTCATGGTAAACAAAGGCCTGCAACTAAGAATACTCTACCCAGCAAGGCTCTCATTCAAGATAGAAGGAGAAATAAGGAGCATCCCAGACAAAAAAAAAAAGACTGAAAGAATACATCTCTACCAAACCAGCATTGCAAGAAATGCTAATGGGTCTGCTTTAAAAATAAATAAATAAATAAAATGAAGAAACAGAGAAAGCCAAAGAGGGATACAGACACAAAGGAGAAAATGGCAATGAATAAGTATCAATCAATAATAACCTTAAATGTAAATGGATTAAATGAACCAATAAAAAGACATAGGGTAACTGAATGGATAAGACAACATGACCCACATATATGCTGTCTTCAAGAGACCCACCTCAGAACAAAAGATCGACACAGATTGAGAGTGAAGGGATGGAAAACTATATATCAAGCAAATGGACATGAAAAAAAAGCTGGAGTAGCAATACTGATTTCAGATAAAATAGATTTTACAATGAAGGACATAAAAAGGGATAAAGATGGACATTTCATAATACTTAAGGGAACAATCCATCAAGAAGAAATAACTCTGATAAACATATATGCACCCAACATAGGAGCTCCGGAATATATAAGGAAAATCTTGAAAGATTTTAAAAAAGACATAGACAGCAACACACTAATAGTAGGGGATTTTAATACCCCACTATCAATAATGGACACATTTTCCAAACAAAAAATCCCCAGAGATGTTGTGGCATTGAACAACACTCTAGAGGAAATGGACCTAACTGATGTATACAAAGTCTTTTACCCCAAAGAAGCAAAATGCACGTTCTTTTCAAATGCACATGGATCATTCTCCAAGATAGACCACATGGTATGTCACAAGACAAGCCTCCACAAATACAGAAAAATTGAAATCATGCAAAGTATCTTCTCAGATCACAATGGCTTAAAACTAGAAACCAAATTCAAGGGAAAATACCAAAAATTCTCTAACTCATGGAGACTGAATAACATGCTTTTAAGTAATGAAGGGGTCAACAATGACATCAAAGATGAAACCAAAAAGTTCCTGGAAACAAATGACAATGAACACACAAAAGCCCAAAACTTATGGGATACAGCAAAGGTAGTTCTCAGGGGGAAATTTATAGCAATACAGGCCTTCTGAAAATGGTTAGAAGAAATTTATAAAAACGACCTAACCACAAAGCTGCAAGAACTAAAGGAGCAATAACAAACAAACCCAGAGCAAGTAGAAGGAAGGAAATCATCAAGATCAGAGCAGAACTAAATAACTCAGAGATTCAAACTGCAATTCGAAGAATCAACAGGACCAGGAGCTGGTTCTTTGAAAAAATAAACAAAATGGACAAGCCCTTATCCAGACTCATCAAGAAAAAGAGAGAAAGGACCCAAATAAACAGAATCAGAAATGACACAGGAGAAATCACAACTGACACTTCAGAAATACAAAAGATTGTAAGAAATTACTACAAACAACTCTATGACAAAAAATATGACAACCTGGATGAAATGGACACATTTCTGGAAATGTATAATCTACCAAAACTGAACCCAGAAGAAGCAGAAAGCCTGAATAGGCCAATAACAACTAATGAAATTAAACAAGTAATCCAAAATCTCCCAAAGCACAAAAGCCCTTGTCCTGATGGCTACACAGGTGAATTTTAACAAACACTGAAAGAAGAACTAACTCCTATCCTCCTCAAACTATACCAAAAAATTCAGGAAGAGGGAAGGCTCCCAAACTCTTTCTATGAGGCCAATATTACTCTAATCCCAAAAACAGGGCAAGATACCACTAAGAAAGAAAGCTACAGGCCAATATCTCTAATGAACATAGATGCTAAAATTGTCAACAAAATATTGGCCAATCAGATTCAGCAGTATATTACAAAGATCATACACCATGATCAAGTGAGCTTCATCCCAGGGATGCAAGGATGGTACAACATTCGTAAATCAATCAACGTAATACACCATATAAACAAATTGAAAGATAAAAACCATATGATGATATCAATAGATGGAGAAAAAGCATTTGGTAAAGTACAGCAACCATTTATGATAAAAACCCTCAGCAAAATGGGAATAGAGGGAGCATACCTCAACATCATAAAGGTCATCTATGAGAAACCTGAAGCCAACATCATACTTAATGGACAAAAACTGAAACCTTTCCCGCTACGATCAGGAACGAGACAAGGCTGTCCACTTTCTCCACTTCTATTCAACATTGTCTTGGAAGTTTTAGCTATAGCCATCAGAGATGAAAAAGGAATCAAAGGTATTCAAATTGGAAAGGAAGAAGTCAAACTGTTATTATTTGCAGATTATATGATATTGTACATACAAAACCGGATGGGCTCCCCCAAAAACTTACTCAACCTAATTAGCAAATTTAGCAAAATAACTGTGTATAAAATCAATATACAGAAATCAAAAGCATTTTTGTATACCAGTAATGAAACAACAGAAATAGAAGCGAAAAAACAAATCCCATTTACCATAGCAACAAGAAAAATAAAGTACCTAGGAATCAACTTAACTAAGGAGGTAAAAGACCTGTACTCAGAAAACTACAGAACAATGAAGAAAGAAATCAATGTAATACACCACATCAACAAATTGAAAGATAAAAACCATATGATCATATCAATAGATGCTGAAAAAGCATTTGATAAAGTGCAGCAACCATTTATGATAAAAAACCCTCAGCAAAATGGGAATAGAGGGAGCATACCTCAACTTCATAAAGGCCATCTATGAGAAACCTGAATCCAACATCATACTTAATGGACAAAAACTGAAAGCTTTCCCCCTAAGATTAGGAACAAGACAAGGCTGCCCACTTTCTCCACTTCTATTCAACATTGTCTTGGAAGTTCTAGCTATAGCCATCAGAGAAGAAAAAGGAATCAAAGGTATCCAAATTGGAAAGGAGGAAGTCAAACTGTCATTATTTGCAGATGATATGATAGTGTACATACAAAACCCGAT
>PVIW01019087.1:0-10262 GCA_004026585.1 Noctilio leporinus
CCCACCCATTCCCCCCAAAGTCAATCCCACCTGTTGTCCATGTCCATGGTTCCTTTTTACTAGGTTCTTGTCTAAGCTGCTCCCCTTCCTTGCCTCTGCCTCCCTCCTCCCCCCCAACTCCTTTTCCCCTGACCACTGAGGGCCTATTCTGGAGTTCTTTATAGTTCCCCTGGTGTTGTTTATAATTTTCTTTGAGCTGGTTGAGCTTATTAAGCTTCTCTATCATCATTCTTTTGAATTCCATATCTGATAGTTTGCTTGCCTCTGTTTCATTTAGTGATCTTTCTGGGGATTCCTCTTTCCTTTTGGCGAGGGACTATTTCTTATTCTCCCTATTTTTAGGATCAGACTGTGATAAGCTGTGAGGCTAAAAAATTGCTAGGCTGGAATGATAGATTTAGTTGTAATCCTATTGGTTTGTGATCCACCGTCATGCTCAGATGCAGTTTGGGGTGACAGACCAATCAATTGTAAATCAATAAATCAACTATGAAACTCAGACCCTGCTGGTCTAGACAGAGAGTTGTAATTGTAATCCAATGCATCAGCCACCAGCTCTGGTGCTGCCTGGTGGGACAGATTCAGATGTAAATCAATGAACCTGTGATCAGCTGCCAGGCTCAGGTGCCCCTGGGCTAGACAGCAAGATCCAAGTGTAATCCAATAAATCTCTGTCCAGATGCCAGGCTCAGGAGCCACTGGGATAGATAGCAACATACAATTGTAATCCAATGAATCTGTGATAAGCCACCAGGGTCAGATATTGCTGGGCTAGACTGAAAGATTCAATTGTAATCCAATGAGTTTGTGATCAGCTGTCAAGTCCAGAGGCCACTGGGTGGGACAAACCAACTCAGTTGTGAACCAGTGAATCCAGGATCAGCCACCAGGCTCAGTTGGCACTGGGTAGGGCTGACTGTCTGACCCAACTGTAAGTCAGAGAGTTTGTAATCAGCTGCCAGGCCCAGGTGCTGCTGAGCAAGAATGACTGACTCAGTTGCAAAGCAATGAATCTAGGATCAGCCACCGGCTTGCACACCACTATGGGTGGCTGACTGACCCAGCTATAAGTCAGGGAGTTTGTAATCAGCCGCCAAGCCCAGGCACTGCTGGGAAAGAAATACGTCTTCAGGTGCCAACTATTGTATCTATGCTCAGATGCGTCAGGGAGGGAGAGATTTATCAAGATGTAAGTCAGACAATTGTGATCAGACACCAGGCTCAGGTACTGCTGGGCGAGGCATATTGCTTCCAGTGGGTAGGGTTATGAGGACCCTTCTAAGGAAGCCACTTGGCACAGTGCAATCTGCTGGAGGTGTGGGCGATAAGTCATCACCAGGATCCCCTCAGCTGTTTCTCCACTTCTCTCCTCTAAGCCACAGCTGCAAACTCTCCCCAAGTATCTCCAGGCCTCTCTGCCCTTCCTTAGTTGGAGCCCAGGGTAGATGGGTGCCAGTATATTTTTGTTGTGGTCACACTAGTAGTTCTCTGTCTCCAGCACTCTCTTAGGCTAATAAACTCCAGGGCTTCTCACCCTTCTCAGCTGGACACTGTTCTAGTCTCTGCCATGTTGCTGTAGGCTGGGAAACCCAGCTGGGGGACCAGAACCCACCCTTCTCAGGTAGAACCCCCAGCTCTGTCCCTTTGGCTACTGCCTTTGGTGGGGGTCCAGCCAGCTCTCTTGCATTTCCACAATTCCTACCAGTCACATTGTGATGAAGCAGCCTCTTCTGTTCTGTCTGTGGTTATAAGACCTCTTTCCAACTGGTGTTCTGTTGGACTTTTTCTCCAAAAAAGTAATTCCATATACGACCTGGGAGGAATTAGCATAGCTCCACTTACTCCTCTGCCACCTTGCTGGAACCCCAAGAATCTTTTTTTTATATATGCAGATGTCCAAATGTTTCAGGATCATTTTTTGAAAAGGCTATTTTTTTCTCCAGTGAATTTTCTATGCTCCTTTGTCCAAGATCAATTGACTATATTTGTGTGAGTCTGAATTCTCTTTTCTTATTCCATTCCATTCCATTCCTTTCCTTTCCATTCCATTCCATTCATTTGCCTATACTTTCCCCAAACTGTGTTTTCATGATTATTGCAGTCTTAAAGTCAGGTAGTATTAGCCATCTGACTTTGTTCTTCCTTAGTACTGTGCTGCTTGTTTGTGTGTCTTCTGCCTTTCCATATAAAATGTAAGAACCATTTTATCAATATCTACAAAATAAGTTGGTGAGATTTTGTTTTTGCTTAGATTTTGGACTGCCTCTATAAATTAAGTTGGGAGGAATTTATATCTTAACAATATTGAGGCTTCTTATGTTTGAATATAAAATACCTCTATCTAGAGCTTGGTTTCTTTCATCATAGGTTTATGTTTTTTCCTCATTTATATCCTATCCATATTTAGCTAGAATTATGCCTATTATTTTTGGTGCTAATGAAACATTGTTGCTTATTTTTAATTTCAAATTCCAACTGTTCATTGCTGGTATATAAGTAAAATTGACTTTTGTATATTAGTATTATATCTTATGACCTTGCTGTAACTGCTTATTAGTTCTGGAAGTTTTGTGGTGGCTGATTCTTTGAGATCGTGGACAGAGAATTTTTTATTCCTCTCTATTCCATATGCATTTATTTCCTTTTCTAATGTTATTGCAAAGCTAACCTTACAGCACAATGTTGGTTAGGAATGGTGAGAAGGAGCATCATTGTCTAGTTCCTGATCTAAGGGCAAAGGTATCTAGTGCCTCACCATTTAACTATGATGTTAGGCATAGGCCTTTTTAGTCAACTTTTAACAAGTTGAAGTTTCCTTGGGATTTTTATTATGAATGGGTGTTGAATTTTGTCAAAATTAATTTTCTCCATTTGTTGATAATGACCATATGCTTTTTTTTTTTTTTCTTTTCTTTTCTTTTCTTGGTTAGTGTGATGGATTACATTATGTGATTCTTGCTGCTACACCACCTTGTAAACCTGGAATAAATCCTCTTGGTTGTGGTATAGTACTAATTTCATATATTGTTAGGTCCTATTTTCCAATGTGTTGTTGAAGATTTTTGCATCTATGTTCACATGAAATACTGGCATGTGGTTTTACTTTCTTATAATGTGTCTATCTGGTTTTGATATTAGGATAAGGCTGGCTTCACAAAATGTGTTAGGAAGTGTTTTCTCTGATTCTATCTTCTGGAATACATTATAAAGTATCAGTATCACTTCTTCCTTTAAAAGTTTCATTGAATTCACCAGTCTACCCATCTGTGCCAAGTATTTTATGTTTATGGGGATTATTAGCAATAAAATTAATTTATTTAATAGGTATAGGTCTATTTAGATGCTTTATTTTTACTCGTATGAGCTTTGTTAGTTTGTCTTTCTTCAATTAATTAATTTACTTAATGAAATTTAGGGACATGGAAATATTCTTAATCTTCATTTATTATTATTTTAATGGCCATGGAACAAAATAATTTACTATGTGTCTAATACTCATGGGACATATCATCTCTTTCTCTAGTGTTAATACTTGGCATCTTCTCTAATTTTACCTTGGTTAGCCTGCTTAGAGGCTTGCCAATTTCATTGACCTTTTAAAAAACCAGCTTTTGATTTCATTGCTTTTTGCATTGATGTTCTGTTTTCAAATTTTATTAATTTTTGCTTTAATTCTTATTTCTTTCTTTCTACTTGTTTTAGATTTTTATTGTTCTTCTTTATCTAGTTCTCCAAGATGGAAGCTTAGACTATTGATCTTTAATTTTTCTTTTATTTTTGAAAGTATACATTCTTTCCTAAATCCTATTTTACCCTCTGCACTGGCTGGGAGTGGGGGCAGTAGGGTAGAGAACTCCTTGAGCCTTACCATTCTTGGCTGAATCCTGAGTCTGATACTATCCGAACATTACAGAAATTTTCAAAAAAATGTATGACTTCAGCCATAATAACACTCCTACAATAACTTCTGTTCAGATTTTTTGGTAATTCCTTACATTTTCATCCTTCATCTTATCTTTTAAGAAACCATAAAATTTACCATTGCAACCATTTTAAGACATATAATTCAGTGACATTATTATATTCACAATGTGGGGCAAAAATCACTACTGTCTTATTCCAGAACAATTGCATCACCCCAAAAGGAAACTTCATACCCATTAACAGTCACTCCCCATTGTCTTCTTCCTCTAGCCCATGGCAGCTATTATAGCCATTCTGGCAACTTTATGCTGAGTGGTATATTTTTTAAAGCTAAGTTTAACTGTAGTCTATAAGTGAATACACCTTGTTTAATTTTATTTTTTAATCTTCACCTGAGGATATGTTTATTGATTTTAGATAAGGAGAAAGAGAGAGAGAGAAACATCAACTGCTTGCCTCCCATATGTGCTCCAACCAAGGATCAAACCCACAATCTAGATATGTGCCCTGACTGGGGATTGAACCCACAACCCTTTTAGTGTACAGGAACAATGTTCCTACCAACTGAGCCACCCAGCCAGGACTACCTTTATTTTCTAACTTACTATTGCACTTTAAGTGATCATCACATTAACTGCTGCATAATATTCTCTCAAGAAAGTGTCATAACTAATTTATTTATTATTTTGGGTTTATTGAAAAATTTATTTGTGATTTTATTTGGTGTGCTGCTGTAGCTAACACCATGATGAACACCTCCATGCATATGGGTTATTCCAAATTATTTTCTTGGATTTGATTTCCATTTGTGGAATACCTGGATGGAAGCATGAAGCATTATGATAAACATTAAGATCTCTTTTAATATCTCCAAATTGCTTTTCAATGGGGTTATATTAACTTTCAACATTACTAGTCAGGGATGTAATACAACAACAATAAAAATAAAACAAACAAACAAACAAAAACATTACTAGTCATACATGAGGTATCCGGGTACCTGTTTCACCTTATCCTTGCCAGCAATGGCCATAATTTTTTGTTTAAGTCTCCTTGGTTTGTGACATATGACATTGAAAACATAGATGTTTTGAGCTCCTCCATTCTCTCACCACTGGCAGAGCGATTTTCTCAGAAAAACTGCCGTATCACAACAGATAACATTTCCAATTTATCGCTGCTGTGAAAGTGGCTACAGAATAAGAACAAATACAGTCTGTGTTCAATCTATTCAATTAGAACAGAACAAGGAATTTATTTCAACACATACAAATCAGCAAATCCCATTTTGGTAAAATTCCATTTAGCATTTATGTAGGCTTAATTAAATCACCAATGGGGTTTCTTACAAAGAGAAGGGCCTTTAGGAAATATGCTTGCTAAAAACTCTTCAACAATGGTTGAGACGGATGTTAATAAATGAGTGATACAGGCTAGTTGTCAGAGTCCTTTGCATCTCCTCCAAGCTTCAGACTTCTGGTAGAGCTCTGAACTTATAAACAGTGAGTCAAAGCTGGGTGTGGGGCAGGGGAGTATCATGCTGCCACTGGATCCTCCATCAGCACTGTCCTCTCTATGCTGCCCTTGTATTGCACCCTTTTTCAGATACAAGAATGCCTTCTAACACAGAGCCAGGTTTTTTTCTATGCAAGTGACCTAACCCTCATCAAAGTGTGGTCAGGAAGAAGGAAGAAGGAGGCCATTACTAACAATTCTGGTGAAAACCAATGGCTTATTTAGTGCAAAACTGTTCTGACTTCTCCAACCAAACATACTTTCCTATAGCATACTCTCTCTTGCTCTCCCTGACTACCACTGTTCAGTTGAAAGTGTCCTATACAGAGTGGTAAATAGTACTAGCTATGAGTAGCAAGGTTCCGGTGTTTCCACTACCCAAGACAGTATGATAATATTTTGTGGGCTCTACTCCTGATCAATTGAACATCTTGCTACCTTTCCAGCATGGGACCACATTTTACCTGAACTTGATGGATCAAAGGAAAGTACTGTAACTATCCCCATTTTACAGAAGAAAGGACAGGCTAACAGGTATTAAGGTATGAGAGTTAGTGCCAGGAACCTGCTGCTGGTGCAACCTATGCACCAATTGCAGGCAGTAAAATCCTCCTCGAAGAGCTGGAGGGGGAGGAGGAGCCATCACCAGCACACAGCTCAGTCTCCCTTATAGAGCCAGGTGCCCATTGCAAATGGCATAAACCTCCTTGCAGAGCTGGGGGCAAAGGGCTATCCACTATCAGTGTTATCGCTGCGGGGCTCCCCACAGAACCAGAGGCCATCTAAGGCAGTGAAAACCTCCTCAAAGAGCTGGGATAGGGAGAGCTAGCCATTGCCTGCAAATGACACTGCAGGGACCCCTGGGGAGTCAGTGTCTCTGTCACTCATCAGAGACACAGGTGGCAAAAAGCTCCTCAAGGAGCTGAAGGGGGAGGAGTAGCCATCAATACCATAAAAGAACCCTGCAATTCTTCACTCAGAACCAGCAAGAGAGGGTCCCCAAAACACTGAAACCTAGCTAGGCTACTGGAGGCTCAGCCTACCTGGGGGCTGACACTCAGAATCAGCCCTGACTGTGACAGCCATAGGCCCTGCCACTCCAAGACCACACAGCTTGACTGTAGACTGCAGAGACCTGACCAAGAAAAAGAGGCAGACTCAGGAAATGGATTGCTGCTAATCTCAAGCACCTCAGTTACACTGAGAGCTACATGAACTATTAATCCCTAACATATCCTTTTCAAAAGTTACTTCCAACCCTCACAATTAGTGCATTTTAAATAAATACTTGTTTATACCATAATGTATCCCAATATTTTTACTTCTCCTGTCTCTCAATTCATCTAACTACCCAAGATCCTTCTCATACTCTTGTTTTAAAGTCTACTCACTCTCCTGCTACAATTCATTCCCAGTCCTCAATCTAAGTATTTCTCCTGTCCCCAATCTCTTAAAACATTTTATTTTTGTAGGTGCACTACTAGAGACTACACATTCTTTTTTTCTGCTAAACATGCATGAGTCCTGGTTCCACCTTGACCAATCAGTGCTCATGGAGGGTGGACAGGGAGGTAGATGCAGCAACTATATATATAGGCTTATACTGTTCACTCACACTTGAGGCATTCTGATATTCCCCCTCCCCATTTCTATATAAGAGATAAGTTGGCTTTCTACATGACATCCCCACTATCTTTGTTACCACTTTGCACCCTTCAAAATTATCTATACTCTAGTCAACTTAATCATTTTTCTCTCTTATAACAGTCTTATTGTATCTATATTCCTATTAAGACTGGCTCAGTTGCAGCTGAGGTTGTGATTTAAAGTGGGGGTTACCTTGGATGGTATGGGTATTTAGCTAGGTTCATAGGAAGTTGAAAGGGGGCTTAAAAGAGAAATATATTTGAAGGTGTGGTTATTTTGTCGGACTTGTAGTTCTGTTTTAGGAGCAGCTCAAAAGCAGTGTATGAGACATGATAGAAGGGGTGTCTCTCAATCACCAAATGGAGTGAAAGGAGAAACACATACAACAAATCCAAAATGCAACCAGATAGCCCAAGTTAATGGCATAAAGGGCACCCCAGGAGCAACAAGTTGAGGAAATCTAGGAGACTGCAACAATGAACTCCACAAATCTCCTAACATAGACGGTTACTCCACAAAGGCAAGGAATCAAAGCAGATTAACCCAAGACAAAAACAAGCAATAACAGACACCCAAAATGGGGAAAAAGAATCAGTTCACAACCAAAAGGAAAGGAGAGATCCCAGAAAGATCACTAAATGAAACAGATGCAAGCAAACTATCAGATATGGAATTCAAAATAATGATGCTAGAGAAGCTAAATGAGCTCAGCCAGCTCAAAGAAAACTACAAACAACTCCAGGGGAACTACAAAGAACTCCAGGGAAGCTACAAGGAACTTACTGAGAACTACACCAGCATTAAAAAGGACAAAAGAAAAAAAAAAAAAAAACTATCAGTAAGAGCCAGAAGGGAATGAAGAATACAGTTTCTGAATTGAAGATTACAGTAGAAGGTATCAACAGCAGTCTGGAGGAAGCAGAGGATTGAACCAGCAAGCTGGAGAACAACATAGAAAACTATTCCAAGACAGTGCAACAGAATGAAAAAAGGCAAAACAAGAATGAGGAAGTTTTAAGAGAGCTACAGGACAACATGAAGCACAATAATATCCATATCATAGGGATACCAGAAGGAGAAGAAAACAAAGAATGGAAAATCTGTTCAAAAAACAAATAATAGAAAATTTTCATAACATGGTGAGTGAAAACATTACTTAAGTTCAGGAAGCATAGAGGGTCCCAATGAGGATGAATCCAAACAGACCCACTCCAAGACACATTATAATTAAAATGACAAATTTCAAAGACAAAGAGAGAATCCAAAAACAAATCAAGAGAGAAACAGCAAATAACATATAAGGGAGTACCAATAAGATTATCAAATGATTATTCAACAGAAACAAAACAAGCCAGAAGGGAATGGCAAAAAATATTCCAAGTAATGAGAAACAAAGGCCTGCAACCAAGAATACTCTACCCAGCAAGGCTCTCATTCAAAATGGGAGGGGAAATAAGAAGTTTCCAAGAGAAAAGAAGATGAAAAGAATACATCTCTACCAAACCAGTATTGCAAGAAATACTAAAGGGTCTGCTTTAAAAAGATGAAGAAACAGAGAGAGAGACAGATAGGAACACAGGTACAAAGGGGGAAAATGGCAATAAATAAGTATCTATCAATAATAACCTTAAATGTAAATGGATTAAAAGGGCCTATCAAAAGACAGGGTAGCTGAATGGAAAAGAAAACATGACCCACATATATGCTGTCTTCAAGAGACCCACCTCAGAACCAAAGATACACACAGATGGAAAGTGAAAGGATGTAAAAATATATATCAAGCAAATGGACATGAAAAAAAGGCTGGAGTAGCAATACTTATTTCAGACAAAAGAGATTTTACAATGAAGGTTATAAAAAGAGATAAAGAAGGACATTTCATAATACTTAAGGGAACAATCTGTCAAGAAGAAATAACTTTGGTAAACATATATGCACCCAATGTAGGAGCTCCAAAATATATAAGGAAAATCTTGGAGGACTTCAAGAAGGATATAGATAGCAACACACTAATAGTAGGAGATTTTAATTCCCCACTATCAACAATGAACAGATCTTCCAAACAAAAAATCACCAAAGATGTTGTGGCATTGAACAACACTCTAGAGGAAATGGACCTAACTGATATATATAGAACCTTTTATCCCAAAGAAGCACAATACACATTCTTTTCTAATGCACATGGAACATTCTCTAAGATAGATCACATGGTAGGACACAAGACAAACCTCCACAAATACAGGAAAATTGAAATCATACCAAGCATATTCTCAGATCACAATGGATTGAAACTAGAAACCAATCTCAAAGGTAAAAACCAAAAACACTCTCACTCATGAAGACTGAATACCATACTTTTAAGTAATGAATGGTTCACCAATGAAATCAAAGATGAAATCAAAAAAGTTTCTGGAAACAAATAATGAATACACAACAGTCCAAAACCTATGGGATGCAGCAAAGGCAGTCCTCAGAGGGAAATTCATAGCAATACAGGCCTACCTAAAAAGGATAGAAGAAGCTTATACAAACAACCTAACCATAAAGCTGCAAGAACTAGAGGAGCAACAACAAACAAAGCCCAGAGCAAGTAAAAGGAAGGAAATCATCAAATCAGAGCAGAATTAAATAACTTAGAGACTAAAACTACAATTTGAAGAATCAATAAGTCCAAGAGGTGGTTCTTTGAAAAAATAAACAAAATGGACAAGCCTTTAATCAGACTCACCAAGTAAAAGAGAGAGAAGACCCAAATAAACAGAATCAGAAATGACAGAGGGAAAACCACAGTGATCCTTCAGAAATATAAAAGTTTGCAAGAAATTACCGCAAAAAAACTATATGACAAGAAATATGACAACCTGGGAGAAATGGACAAATTTCTGGAAATGTATACTCTACCAAAACTGAATCCAGAAGAAGCAGAAATCCTGAATAGACCAAAAACAACCAGTGATATTGAAGAAGTAATCATTTTTTTTTCTTTTAATTTTATTGTTGTTGTATTACATCCATCCCTTTTTTTCTCCCCTCTGTCTCCCTCCCCACCCACCCTTTCCCCCCAAAGTCAATCCCACCTGTTGTCCATGTCCATGGTTCCTTTATACTAGGTTCTTATCTAAGCTGCTCCCCTTCTTTGCCTCTGCCGCCCCCCTCCCCCCTACCCCTTTCCTCCT
>PVIW01019088.1:0-10261 GCA_004026585.1 Noctilio leporinus
CAGACAACTCACTGAGGAAGATATACAAAGGGCCCAGAGGCATATGAAAGAATGCTCAACATCGCTAGTCATCAGAGAGATGCAAATTAAAACTGCATTAAGATACCACCTCACACCTGTCAGAATGGCAATCATCAGCAAATCAACAAACAACAAGTGTTGGCGAGGATGTGGGGCAAAGGGAACCCTCATACACTGTCGGTGGGAATGTAGGCTGGTGTAGCCACTGTGGAAAACAGTGTGGGGTTTCCTTAAAAAACTAAAAATGGAACTGCCTTTTGATCCAGCCATTCCACTACTTGGACTATACCCAAAGAATCCTGAAACACCAATTCATAAGAACCTATGCACACCTATGTTCATAGCGGCACTACTTACAATAGCCAAGTGCTGGAAACAGCCTAAGTGCCCATCAGTGGATGATTGGATCAAAAAACTTTGGTACATTTACACAATGGAATTCTATTTAGTAGAAAGAAAGAAGGAACTCGTACCCTTTGCAACAACATGGATGGAACTGGAGAATATTATGCTTAGTGAAATAAGCCAGTCAGTGAAGGACAAATATCATATGATCTCACCCGTTAGAGGACAATAATGAGCAAAACTAACAACAAGCAAAACAGAACCAAATATATGAATACAGTGAATAGACCTTCAGTGGTAATGGGGAACGGGGTTGGGGGAGGGGGGGAGTCAGAGGCACAGAAGGGGAGCAGCTTAGACAAGAACCTAGTATAAAGGAACCATGGACATGGACAACAGGTGGGATTGACTTTGGGGGGAATGGGTGGGTGTGGAGGGGAACAGAGGGGAGCAAAACGGGGATGGATGTAATACAACAACAATAAAATTAAAAAAAAAGAGTATTATGCTAAGTGAAATAAGTCAGTTTGAAAAAGACAAACATGATATAATCTCACATATATGGAATGTAATGAACAAAATAAAAACAAAATAGAAACAAACTCATGGGTACAGAGAACAGACTGACAGCTATCAGAAGGAGGGGAATTGGGGGCAGGGTGAAAAAGATAAGAGAATTAAGCAAAAATAAATTGACCTGCTATGGTCAGAATGTTCATGTTCTACCAAATTCACATGTTGGAATCCTAACACCCAATGTCATAGTATTATTTCTTGGGGTCTTTGTGAGATGATAGGGTTATAAGGAATGAGCCCTCATAAATGGAGTTAGTGCTTTTATAAAGGAGACTCTAGAGAATTCCCTCACCCACTTCTGCCATGTGAGGACACAAAGAGAAATCTGCCACCAGGAAAAGGGCCATTGCCTGACCGTACTGACACTGATCACAGACTTATAGCCTCCAGAACTGTGAGAAATAAATTTCAGTTCTTTGCAAGCCTCCCTGTCTATGGTAACTTATTACTAAAAGTCTAAATATATTATAGGGCATGGCCCTAATAGTCAGTGGGAACTGAAAGGGTGTGAACCTGTAGGCAGGACAAAAGATGAAGACAAGGCCTTGGGGAGTGGGAGGGGTAAACTAGGAGAATAGTGAGTGGGTCCTTATGGAGGAAAGAGCCAGGTGTATCAGGGGGAAGAGGGTCAGGTAAGTGTGGGCCCTTCTTTACAGGCTATGGGTGGTATGGAGTGTCTGGTGGGGTATTAAATTATAGGAAGCATATTTTAGGCTTTTAGAATTTATGTTCCAAGGTGACCTAGTGTTACAAATTTGTTTGCCATCATTCTCAAGTCCTGACTTGACATCTAACCACTCTTTATTTTATTAATATTTGGTCTTTAAAGATTTTTTAATAGTGGTAAACCACATGTAACATAAAATTGATCATCCCAACCATTTCTAAGCATGAAATTCAGTGGCATTAGCACATTCACATTGTTGTACAACTATCAACACCATCCCTGTCCAGACCTTTCCATCTTCCCACACTGGAACTATACTCACTTAGACACTAATGCTCCATTTTCCTCTCCTTCAGCTCTTGGCAACATCCTACCTTCTGTGTCTATGAATCTGACTATATATGTGTGCTTCATATAGGTGGAATCCTATGGTATTTGTCCTTTTTTGACTTGCCTATTTCACTTAGCAGAATGTCCTCAAGTTTCAGCCAAACTATTTGCTTTTTCTATCATTATTATCTAGCATTTTCCTTTTTTTTTTTTTTTCCTTTCTCTCCCTCTACCCATTGAAGAGTGCAGTGAGAAGAAAATAGAAGTACTCTATTTTACTACAAGGGCAAGGGCCAACCCCCAGAAGTAATGAGCTCATCAGGGTCCTTCTCATTAGTTGTTTTTAATTCTTTTGCATCTTGGTTTATCTCTCTAATGCGGCGATTATAATTCCTCATGGCAAATGATCCACCTTAAGTAAAACAAGCTGTTGTTGTTGTTCATGATGGATCTAAGAGCAAAATGCTGGCCACTGATGGGTCCCTCAGCTCATCTCCCTCAGTTCTTCCCACTCAACCCCACTCTGACTTTTCTTCTGTGCTTGGCACCTGGAGGTGGTCTACAGTGCTGCTGCAGGTTCTGGACCTCTGGGAAGTCTGAATGGCACTTTGCCCTTCCCCTGGTCTCTTTTATAGAGGAAGAAGGGATAACACATAAATAAACAAACAGGAGTTCATAGGAGTATACCACCAGATGGTTTGGAAAACAAGATGGAGATATTTGTCTTCATCAGAAAGCTGCTCAGTCCCCAACTCCCACCTCCCACCTCCTACCACTGCAGAAGAGAGTGAGGTCCAGGGAGGTGAGTGCTCTTGCACACTCAGCTGAAACACACTGTGCCAGCACATATGCATGCTTATTCCCTCTGCCTCTTCTTCCCTACACAGGGCAGGATGGGGTGGAGTGGGGTTGCAGACACCCAGTGGAGCTCAGGTACAGAAGAGAGTTGCATGGGTGAGACCTGGGGGTGAGGGCACTGAATCCCACGTGGCAGCCTGTGCCGCCTGGTGTATGCTCCTTCCTCTCTCTATCCACAGTGAAAAATTAAGTTATAACTATTGGAAATATCAGAAGGCCATGAAATATTTTATTTTATATTTTATAATGTAAATCACAGTCTTATTTGTTTGGCGCTAGCCTAAAAATGACAATTTTAAAAATCAATCTAGAAAGTAAAAACCTATTTCTACTACAACCAAGTATTTATTACTATTCTAATAATTAGTTGACACTTTTCAGTGGTGTCAACTGTAACATTGGGTGAGGGCTTGCCTGTGATTATAGTTATAAAAAATGTGAAGGTGAGGTGCAGTAACTTGTCTTTCACTTACTCAGTGGATGTGTAGTTACTTCTGAATCCGAGTCACTGGCATCTTCTGTTTTATTTGATTTATTCATTTTGGCCCTTATCTAGAGATCCCTGCAGACTGAAGGTTTACATCATGATGGTGTCATGGTCACCACCTCCGTCCCTTATCTCTCCCTTCATTCCTCCTTTCTGTTGTTATTAACAGCATTTTATTGCCCTTCCCCCAATCACCAGAGTTTCTTCCACCACTCCCGTTACCACGTTTCTGGAAAATGAAAATATTGGGAAGGGGCTGGATGGATTCCCAGCTTCTAGCTGAAGTGCTGGCACCCACTTCCAATTCATTATTTTTGAAGCTACAAGCTACAGGATTAAACATATTTTACATTGCATCTCAGTATACACATGTATACATAGAATAAAAAAGAGGTGTTCTATATTATTTTTAAAATTTATTTTATCCCTGTGTTGACAAATTTTTAAAAAGGACTTTAGTCATTATTTTTAGAGAGAGGAGAAGGGAGGGAGGAAGAAAGGGGGAGAAATATAGTGTATAGTTGCCTTTCACCAGCCTCCAGCTGGGGACCAGGCTGGAGACCTGACTTGGAACCCGGATATGTGCCCTGGCTGGAAATCGAACACGTGACCTTTGGGTTCACAGGCCGGTGCTCAATTCACTGAGGCACACCAGCCAGGAGTTGTCCAGTTTTTCAGTGTCGATCATAGCCCCACCAACTTGTTAAATGACAAACTTATGTGTTTCTAAAGCAACTTGAAAAATACAGCCCCAATTTCAGAGACTGCTGGTCATTCATTCACTCAGTCATGATATTCTACTTTCTTCAATCAACAAGCTTTTTCAAAAACTTATAACTTCAGAAACTTACGACTCTTATTACTTAACTTTGGGGTCAATTAGTTTGGTTTTATATTTTAAGTGACCATAGATCAGAAGTCTTCCGAACAGCAGCTTTAAGTGAACATAACTTTCTGTCTGCATTAAATGCTGGTATCAAGAAAGAAAGGAAGCAGCCCTATGAGTGAAGAACCCAGTGGAAGAGAAAAGCATTTTCTTTCATGATACACAGGGAAAATTGAGGTCCATTTCTTAATTTGCTAGCAATAAAATAAAAGAAAAGAAAAGAAAGAAAGAAAGAAAAGAAAAGAGAGAGAGAGAGAGATGGTGCCTCCCCACCATCCCGAGGGTAGAGGGTGCCTATTCCACCCTCTGCGGGTGATTGAGGCCATACTCTACATTCTGCTCCTTACAGCCCTCCTCTACCTTCCAGGCCCTGAAGCTGGAAGCCACCTTAAGAAGATAATGGATCTTTACAGGTGCATATGTAAGGGTATACACCTTGCCTCTCCAGGACCTCCAATTTAAAGCCAAGAATATTTTGCTACTTATTAGGCTGTGGGAAAGGTTGAGGTAGTGCCATTTTTTCAGTTTTTCACTGTGTTCCCAATCCTTGCTTCAAAGACCCAGATCATTTATTCAAGAGTTGTGAGTGGGGAACAGAAGGTCCTACTTCTTATGTACCCATGAGACAAGGCTGTGGGTGGAGTGGTTCCAAAAGAAAAGTGGCCCTGATGTCAGACTCCGTAGACCCCAATCACAGCTTCACCACCTACTAATTGAGAATGCTTGCTACATTGGTGATTTCTTCATTCCTATGGCAAGTCACAAACTCTGTGCCTTAGTTTCTTTATATGTAAAAAGGAGATATATAATAAAAGTACTATTAACTCCAAGAAGAAATATATCTGCCAAGGACTCCTTGTAGTTAATTGGACCTTAATTTATAATGAGAGTCTAGCAGCCAATGAATGCTGACAGAGGCCTCTCACACAATCTGTCTTTCAGGGAAGAAGCTGCATGTAGACTGAACCTTCTGTCTGCTGCACTTGGCTCCTGCTAGCTGAGCCAGCCCTTATGAAGGAGTTATAAGGACTGGCATTTGTTTGCATTAATGGACTAAGACTAACCTGTCGAGTCAGAATTGTGTACCTATACCCTCACTTGCATCTACTGTATACTGACCAGTCACAATGCCCTGTAATGACCAATCAGATCACAAGAAGACTGCTAATGAGAATAGTGCTAGTTGCAGCAAACAGACTGTGAATTTGGATTTTTCATCTGTACAAAAATGGACTAATTAGGGAATTAGTGGTGGGGGTTTGTTTCTCTATAAAAGCTTCCACTTTGTTCCTCAGGAATCACACTTAGTTTCCACTGGAAACTAAGGTTGTGTTTTTGTGGTTTGTGGACTCTTTACCTGAATAAAATTTCTCTCTTACTGCAAACCAGATGGGGGATTCCTGTTGTTACTAGATTAGTAACAGCAACCATTTGCTGACAGTACCTACATTGTAAGCTAACTAGTAAGTAAAATGCTTATTGGCATCTAGTAAGATATCAATGAACATTAACTCATTATTATTATATTATAATAATTATTAATATTATGTTTACTATACTGTTATTGTTACTATAATTATAATTTTGCATTTATTTTCATTACTGTGTTAATGATGATGATAATAAATTACATTTACAGAGCACTTAACACTTCAGACATTATTCTACATGCTTTATACTCATTAATTTATTACCAGGTCTATGAAGTAGGTGTGCTAAGGATTTCTACTTTGCAGATGGAAACATGGGGTTAGAGGATGCTCAGAGGCAGAACTTGGGTTTAAAGTATGTAATCTTTCTGTCCAGCAGCCACAGTGTTCATCTTTAAATTCCAGGTGAGAATAATACTTTCTCGACAGGGGTGGTGTAAGTAATAAATGCAATATGTAAAAAGTACTTTAAGCCCTAGATAAAAACTGGACATGGTAAATGCAAGACTACCTTACATAACTGAGTTAATTTATAGAATACCTCCCTAATTCTATAATAAATATAAGCTTACAAGTTTAGAGATTGATTATATTTTTGCTTTTTAACTGGTTATAGGGTGTAAAGAGTGATTTTCAAAGTTTTATGAACTAAATAAAAAGCCTAAAGCACTAAAAAATATAGTTGTATACTGCATTGGATCAGAGCAAAGGAAAAAATCAACATATTTTACTACAAAATGTAAGTAAAATTTAAAAAGCATAAAATAAACTGAAAAATCTGGGCACAGTTATTAAAGATAAGGCTTAATCTTTAATGTCCATTAGAAAAATGATCAGGTATAAATAAGAAATTTTCAAAATGCCTAGTCAATAAGAAAATGTATAACATCACATATCCTACAATGCTACTGTTGATAGTTAAGGATGTTTAAAGTATGCTAGACTCTATGCTAACCTCTTTGAGTATATGAGATCTATTCTGAAAGTATCAGCTTATTTTGATTATATTGACATTGGCTCAATATTTTTGGGACAGATCTTGTATCATCTCATACTTTCTATGAATCCTATTTGTTTTTCACTTTAATAATAAAGAAATTAAAGCTGTAAGATGTTAGACTAACTAAATAGATGTACCACAGTTGTAAAAAATGGCCCTAGGAAATGTATCACTGACAAGGCGTTTCACAATATTGTAGAATTACTGTTACATTTTTTGGTATGATAATGGTAGTACTGTTATATTGTCAAAAGAATCCTTGTGTTTTAGAGGTGAAATACTGCAATGTTTATGGATGAAATACTATGATGTCTGAGATCTACCTCAAAATAATCCAGTGCAGGGAGACTTGAGGCACATGGGAGAATCAAAGAAATAAGATGGCCATGAATGAGGTTCATGGGGTCACTCATACTCTTTCATCTAGTTTCATATATGTTTGAATATTTTTCAAAATAAGTTTGAAAAATAAAATAGTTTTAAAAAAGATTGAAAAGCTAAGGTCAGACATTACCAAATTTGCCTATGAAAAAAGAAAGAGTGAGTGTTCTGAAGAGCAGAGGATGCTAGGGGGGGTGGATTGTGTTTTCCTTTCTTTTGTTTTCAACATATAAGTGGATTTTTCTTCTTCTGATTCTTGCTCATTTAAAAAAATATAAAAACAGGAAATTATTAAAGTACTATTTATTATCCTTTTAGTGAATATATAAATACCTATATTTGATCTCCAATACATATCTAATTGGTTCCCAATAAAACACTAATGTACCAATATAACAACACATATATCATAGAAATAATTATAAGTCAGTAAACATAGCCTTATATCATTTTTTTTCATTTCTTTTTAAAATTTTATTGTTGTTGTATTACATTCATCCTCTTTTTGCTCCCCTCTGTCCCCCTCCCCACCCACCCATTCCCCCCTAGTCAATCCCACCTGTCGTCCATGTCCATGGTTCCTTTATACTAGGTTCTTGTCTAAACTGTTCCTTGTCTCTTCCTCCCCCCTCCCCCAAACCCCTTTCCTCCTGACCACTTTAGGCCTATTCACTGTATTCATATATTTAGTTCTGTTTTGCTTGTTGTTAATTTTGTTCATTATTGTCCTGTAATGGGTGAGATCATATGATATTTGTCCTTCACTGACTGGTTTATTTCACTAAGCATAATACTCTCCAGTTCCATCCATGTTGTTGCAAAGAGTACAAGTTCCTTCTTTCTTTCTGCTGTATAGTATTCCATTGTGTAAATGTACCTAAGTTTTTTGATCCAATCATCCACTGATGGGCACTTAGGCTGTTTCCAGCACTTGGCTATTGTAAGCAGTGCTGCTATGAACATAGGTGTACATAGGTTCTTATGAATTGGTGTTTCAGGATTCTTTGGGTATAGTCGAAGTTGTGGAATTGCTGGATCAAAAAGCAGTTCCATTTTTAGTTTTTTAAGGAAACCCCACACTGTTTTCCACAGTGGCTACACCAGCCTGCATTCCCACCAACAGTGCACCAGGGTTCCCTTTGCCCCACATCCTTGCCAACATTATTGTTTGTTCATTTGTTGATGATTGCCATTCTGACAGGGGTAAGGTGGTATCTTATTGTGGTTTTAATTTGCATCTCTCTGATGATTAGTGATGTTGAGCATTCTTTCATATGCCTCTGGGCCCTCTGTATATCTTCCTCAGTGAGTTGTCCGATCAGATCCTTTGCCCATTTTTTAATTGGGCTGTCTGTCTTCCTGGTGTTGAGCTGCATTAGTTCTTTATATATTTTGGAGATCAGACCCTTGTCTGAGGTATCATTGGCAATTATGTTTTCCCATACAGTTGGTTCCCTTTGAATTTTGCTTGTGTTTTCTTTAGCTGAACAGAAACTTTTCAATATGATATAGTCCCATTTGTTAATTTGCCCTTTGATTTCTTTTACCCTTGGTGAAGTATCAGTAAACATATTTCAGTGTAGGATATCAAAATTTTTACTGCCTATATTTTTCTCCAGAACCTTTATGGTGGCACTGCTTATGTTTAAATCCTTTATCCATCTTGAGTTTATTTTGGTGTATGGTGTAAGTTGGTGGTCTAGTTTTATCTTTTTGCATGGTGCTGTCCAGTTCTCCCAACACCATTTGTTGAAGAGACTATTTGTACTCTATTTTTTGTTCTTTCACCCTTTGTCGAATATTAGTTGACCATAGAGTCCTGGGTTAATTTCTGGGCTCTCTATTCTGTTCCATTGATCTATATGTCTATTCTTATGCCAGTACCAGACAGTTTTGATGACAGTAGACTTGTAGTATTGTTTGAAGTCTGGTAATGTGATTCCTCCTACCTTGTTCTTCTTTCTCAAGATTGCTGTGGCTATTTGTGGGTGTTTTTGGCTCCATATAAATTTTTGAAGTATTTTTTCTATTTCCGTGAAGTCTGTCATTGGTATTTTAATTGGGATTGCATTGAATCTGTATATTGCTTTAGGTAGTATGGATATTTTAATGATGTTCATTCTTCCCATCCTTGAACATGGCATATGCTTCCATTTACTTGTATCTTCCTTGATTTCTTTCTTCACCATTCTGTAGTTTTCTGAGTACAGGTCTTTTACCTCCTTAGTTAAGTTTATTCCTAGGTACTTTATTTTTATGGTTGCTATGGTAAATGGCATTTGTTTTCTCACTTCTATTTCTGATGTTTCATTATTAGTATACAAAAATGCTTTTGATTTCTGGATATTGACTTTATACCCAGCTATTTTGCTAAATTTGCTTATTAGGTTGAGTAAGTTTTTGGTGGAGCCTATCAGGTTTTGTATGTACACTATAATATCATCTGAAAATAATGACAGTTTGACCTTCTCCTTTCCAATTTGGATACCTTTGATTCCTTTTTCTTCTCTGATGGCTATAGCTAGAACTTCCAAGACAATGATGAATAGAAGTGGAGAAAGTGGACAGCCTTGCCTAATTCCTGATCTTAAGGGGAAAGCTTTTAGTTTTTGTTCATTAAGTATGATGTTGGCTTCAGGTTTCTCACATATGACCTTTACGATGTTGAGGTATGCTCTCTCTATTCCCATTTTGCTGAGGGTTTTATAATAAATTGTTGCTGCACTTTATCAAATGCTTTTTCAGCATCTATTGATATGATCATATGGTTTTTGTCTTTCAATTTGTTGATATGGTGTATTACATTTATGGATTTTCGAATGTTGTACCATCCTTGCATCCCTGGGATGAAACCCACTTGAACATGGTGTATAATCTTTGTAATGTTCTGCTGAATCCAGTTGGTGAATATTATGTTGAGAATCTTAGCATCTATGTTTATCAGAGATATTGCCCTGTAGCTTTCTTTCTTAGTTTTGTCTTGCCCTGGTTTTGGGCTTAAAATAATATTGGCCTCAAAGAAAGAGTTTGGAAGTCTTCCCTCGTCCTGTATTTTTTGGTATAAGTTGAGAAGGATAGGAATTAGTTCTTCATTAAGTGTTTGGTAAAATTCACCTGTGTATATATCCGCTCTGGGGCTTTTGTGCCTTGGGAGATTTTGGATTACTTCTTTAATTTCACTAGTTGTTATTGGCCTATTCAGGCTTTCTGCTTCTTCTGGGTTCAGTTTTGGTAGATCATACATTTCCAGAAATGTGTCCATTTCATCCAGGTTGTCATA
>PVIW01019089.1:0-10261 GCA_004026585.1 Noctilio leporinus
AAGGAAGGAAGGAAGGAAGGAAGGAAGGAAGGAAGGAAGGAAGGAAGGAAGGAAGGAAGGAAGGAAGGAAGGAAGGAGGAAGGAAGGAAGGAAGGAAGGAAGGAAGGAAGGAAGGAAGGAAGGAAGGAAGGAAGGAAGGAAAGAAAGAAAGAAAGAAAGAAAAAAAAAAAAGGATGGGGGGTGAAAGTCACAAGACAAAGAGAAATCAATATTAATGAAGAAACGTTTTAGCCCTGGCTGGTAGCACAGTGGATAAGGTGCCGGCCTGCAAACCCAAAGATCACAGGTTCGATTCCCCAGCCAGGGCACATAACAAGGTTGCAAACCAGATATCCAGTCAGGTCTGTGGCTGGAGGCAGGTGAAAGGCAACCGTACATTGATGTCTCTCTCCCTCTCTGCCTTCCTCCTTTCCCCTCTTTCTAAAAATAATGAAATAAAATATTAAAAAAAAAAAAAGAAAAGAAAAGAAATGTTTTAACTGTGTGTTCCCCCCTTATGATTTCTGATTGGTCCAGGTGGAGCCAGAACCTGTAGACTTTACCAGGAAGAAAAGGAAAAGAAAAATTAAAAAAAAAAAAAAAAAAGAGGAAGGAATGAAAGAATAAAGAATGGGTTTAGGAAGTCTGGGGAAGGGAGGAATACTTAGATTTAGGACTGGGAATGCGTTATAGCCACAGAGTGAATAGACCTTAATTCGAGAGTAGGGGAGTCTTTGGTATTTAGGTGGATTGAGGTATGGGGGGATTAAGAATATGTGAGGTGTATCTTTTGCAAAGGATATGTTGGGGCTTAATAGTTCATATTGCTCTCGGTATAATTGAGGTGCTTGAGATTGGCAGCAATCCCTTTCCTGATGCTGCCTCTTTTTCTTGGTCAGGACTTTACAGTCTATAGTCTATATTCTAGCCGGTCTTGGCGCGTGGCAGGGCCTCTGATTCTCGCAGTAGAGCTGATTCTGAGTGTCCACCCCCAGGTAGGCTGGGCCTTCGGCAGCCTGGCTGGGTTTTAGGGCTACTGGTGTTCTGGAGCCTGCAGGGAGCCCCCTCCCACTCCTGGCAGAGGTTCCTGCCCAGGACCCGCACCCAGCACTTCTGCAGGGCAGCCTGCAATTTCGCTGGTCCCTGTGACGACTGGCCCCGCCCCCGCAGTTCCAGGAGGAGGGCGGGCCTGTCAGTCAACACTGTCCAAGGTCCGCCTACACTGTCCCACCCTTCCGGGGCGGGCACCATGCCTCCAAGCCAACCAGCTGTCCTTGGAATCCTTTACTCGGCCTCTGTGATGAGCCCCTCCCAGGCGTGGGTGGTGCGGCCTTTGTCTCAGGCAGTGGCGGGTCTCCCGCCACTAGTTCCCGGTTTGCCGGCTCTCTGGCTCACCACTTGGTTTTTCCCATGGAGCCTGGAGGCCTGTGTGGTTGCGCAGGGCTGGGCCTCCCCCCTCACAGGGGCTTCTAGCTGCTGTTTCCCTGGTGGCCCAGCAGCTCCGTTTTCGGCCCTCTCGCTGCCCTGCTGGTGCACTTCCTGCTCCCCTGCTACGGCTTCCCACAGGACTCTTCTCCTCTGCCTCTAGCCCCGAGAGGAGCCTCCTCTCCCTTTTGCCTGAGGGAGTCTCTCACACAGTCCCTCCCCTGCAAGAGTTTAATTCCGCGTTCCCTACGGCATTTGCCCTCACTGCCCGCACTTCTCTGTTGAGACTTCCAGTCACCAGCGAGCCCGGGACTGGCCCCAGTCGAACGCGCCCCTCTGGGCAGAGCCGCCCCTGCCCAGAGCCAACCGCGGCCCGCCGGCTGGTCGGTCAGGAACGCCTCACCTACTGTCCTGCTGGCCTCCTCTTCCTCTGGGCTGTGCTCCCCTGTGTCCAGATGCTGCCCGTTCCAATCTCTAGGGTCCTGAAGACGTCTCACGCTCCCTATCCTGTCCTCTAGCTGCTTTGGTACTCGAGAACACCATCAGCACTGCGCTCTACTCTGTTGCCATCATCCTGCCCACTTTTTTTTTTAAGATTTTATTTCATTATTTTTAGAAAGAGAGGAAGGGAGAGAGGCAGAGAGGGAGAGAGACATCAATGTATGGTTGCATTTCACCTGCCTCCAGCCACAGACCTGACTGGAGACCTGGTTTGCATCCTGGTTATGTGCCCTGGCTGGGGAATCGAACCTGCAACCTTTGGGTTCGCCGGCCAGTGCCTTAACCACTGTGCTCCCAGCCAGGGCCCCTTTGTCCATTTTTTAATTGGGCTGTCTGTCTCCCTGGTGTTGAGTTGCATTAGTTCTTTATATATTTTGGAGATCAGACCCTTGTCTGAGGTATCATTAGCAATTATGTTTTCCCATACAGTTGGTTCCTTTTGAATTTTGCTGATATTTTCCTTAGCTGAACAGAAACTTTTCAATTTGATATAGTCCCATTTGTTGATTTGTTCTTTTATTTCCTTTTCCCTTGGTGAAGTATCAATAAACATACTTCTGAGTAAGATATCTAAAATTTTACTGCCTATATTTTTCTCCAGGATGTTTAAGGTGGCACTGCTTATGTTTATGCCCTTTATCCATCTTGAGTTTATTCTGGTGTATGGTGTAAGTTGGTGGTCTAGTTTTATCTTTTCTAAAAAATAATTTTTTAAATCTTTCTAAAATTTATTTTAAAAAATTAAATATATATATATAACAACAAAGAAAGAAAGAAAGAAAAAAAGAAAAGAAAAGAAATACAACCTTAGCAAGTCACAAACAGGAATCACTATTTGGGGAAGTGATAAGTAGGATATTTTATGCTGCAGTAATGTAGGAAAAGAAGCATCATCTCCAAGGAAACATTAGCTTTGATTTGTGAGTTTGCTCCTGTGAGTTTTTACCTTGGAGCAGCTTGTCCCATGGTGCAAGTGTCAGATAGCATGGTTAGGGTTGGTAATTCAGTTTTGGAGGGTTAGAGATAGACAGTGGGGATTGATGGTTGGCCCATAGAGGTCAGCTGTGAGTAGGAATATCTGGCAAGTTGGTAAGGAGGGTATTGATTTGCAAGATGGGGAGGCCCAGCAGGGTTGGCAGACTATTCAGAGGATCAGGCAGGAGCATGGCTTCTGACTTGGATAAACCCCAACCCAGCCTCTTGAACTCATTGATCTGAGTGGAAAGTGCAGCTCTAGTCCTAAACATTTGTTTAAACCAAATGTAAGGCAAATTGTCTGCACAGAATGGTCTCTCCAACCAACCCCTGCCCCTGCTACCTAATAAACCCCATTTCTATCCTCTGTCTAGTCTCCGAGTTGTCTCCTTGGGTAGGATGCCGCATAACACCAAACAGAACAGCAAATACAGTTTAAGGTCAAAACCTCAGCCAAACAGTAACATTAAGAAACTACTCTTGGGAGAGAAAGATGGCGACAGAGTAGATGACAGTGCTGACAGAATTCTCAAGTGCCAGAGCAGCTGAAAGATAGGGTAGGGAGCACGAGGCATCTGCAGAACCCTGCAAATTGGAGCAGTATGCATCTGGACTCAGGGGTGCACAGCACAGAGGCTGCAGAGACCTATAGGAGAGCAGGTAAGACAGTTCCAAACTGGCTGGCAGGTGGGCCAAGGTCAGCTCTGACTGGAGATAGCTTTAGGCTCCCCAGTGAATAGAAATTTGAGCAGTGAACTGTGGACAATGAGCACAAATTCGAGGAGGGGGGGTGAGGTTGAGAAATTGAACTCCTGCAGGGGAGGGACTGTGTGAGAGCCTTGCTCTTGAGGCTGAGAAAGAGAAGTGCCTCCTGTGGCCAGAGATGAAGGAGGAGAGACCCATAGGGAGCAGGAGCAGGGGAGCAGGGAAGTGCACCAGTTGGGGCAGTGAGAGGGCCAAAAATTGTGCCTCTGTGCCAACCAGGGAGAGGGCAGCTCAGAGTACCAGCAAGAAGGGAGGCCCAACCCCACACATCCACACCATTGCACAAGCTCCCATGAAAACTCAAAAACTCGAAACTGCACCAGGAACTTGCTGCTGGTGCAACTGACTTGCCCATGGCAGGTGACAAAAACCTCCTAGAAGAGCTGGAGGGGGAGGGATAGCCATCACCGGTGCTGTCCCTACAGGGCTCCCCACAGAACCAAGGGCCCATCTAAGGCAGTGAAAACCTCAAAGAGCTGGACAGGGAGGGCTAGCCATTGAGAGCCATCCTCCTTGGAGCCAGGCACCTAACCCAGGTGGAAACATCCTCAAGGAGTTGGAGGGGAAGGAGTAGCCATCAACACCACAAAAGCACCCTGCAGTTCTTCACACAGAACTAGGGAGAGACGGGAGGGCCTCAAAACACTTGCAGTGTGGAAACTCAACTAGATTACTCGAGAATCTGCCTATCAGGGATGTGGCACTCAGAATCAGTCCTGACTGTGACAGCCATAGGCCCTGCCACTCTAAGGCCACACAGCCTGACTGTAGACTGCAGAGACTTCACCAAGAAAAAGAGGCAAACCCAGGAAATGGATGGCTGCAAATCTCAAGCACCTGAGTTACACCGAGACCTACATGAACTACTAATCCCTAATATATCCTTTTCAAAAGTTACTTCCACCTGGCTGGTAGCACAGTGGTTAAGGCGCCGGCCTGCGAACCCAAAGGTTGCAGGTTCGATTCTCCAGCCAGGGCACATAACCAGGTTGCAAACCAGGTTTCCAGTCAAGTCTCTGGCTGGAGGCAGGTGAAATGCAACCGTACACTGATGTCTCTTTCCCTCTCTGCTTCTCTCCCTTCGCCTCTTTCTAAAAATCATGTAATAAAATATTAAAAAAAAAAAAAAAAGTTACTTCCAACCATCACAATTAGTGCACTTTCAGCAAATATTATTTATATCATAGTGTATCCCAATTCTCATATGTTTACTCTTCCCTTCTCTCAATTCATTTAACTACCCAAGATCCTCTTCCTACTCTTGTTTTAAATTCTACTTACTCTCCTGTTACAACTCATTCCCAGTCCTAAATTTAAGAGTTCCACCCGCCCCAGGCTCTTAAAACATTTTTAGTGGGTGTGCTACTAGGAACTACACATTCTTTTTTCTGATAAAAACACACAGGTCCTGGCTCCACCTTGACCAATCAGTGCTCATTGAGGGTGAACAGCAAGGTAGATGTGGCAGCTGTATATATAGGCTTATACTGTTCACTCACACTTGAGGCATTCCGATTTTCCCCCTTCCTCATTTCTATATAAGAGATAAATTAGCTTTCTCTCTTGCATCCCCACTATCTTTGCTATCCTTTTGAACCCTTCAAAATTATCTACACTTCAGTCAACTTAATCATTTTTCCCCTCACATAACAGTCTTATCATATCTACATTCCTATTACAACTAGCTCAGTTGCAGCTTAGGGTGTGATTAAAAGTGGGGGTAACCTTGGAGGATATGGGTATTTAGCTAGGTTCATAGGCAGTCAAAAGGGGGATTAAAGTGGAAAGATATCTCTGAAGGTCTGGTTATTTTGCCTGGAATGATGGTTCAGCTCAAAAACAATGTATGAGATGTGATAGGAGTGTCTCCCACTCAGTCAACTGGGGTAAAAGAAGCAACACACACACAAACCCAAAATAAAACCAGCAACCCAAGTTAATGACATAAAGATAACCCCAAGAGAAACAAGTTGAGGAAATCTAAGAGATTGCAACACTGAACTTAACAAATCTCCTAACACAGAAGGGCACTCCACAAAGGCAGGGAATCAAAGCAGATTAATCCAAGACAAAAACAAGCAAAAACAGACACCCAAAATGGAAAAAAAGAAAAGAGTCCATCACCAAAAGGAAAGGAGGAATCTCCAGAAAGATCAAAAAATTAAACAGAGGCAAGCAAACTATCAGATATGGAATTCAAAATAATGATAATAGAGAAGCTCAATGAGCTCAGCCAGCTCAAAGAAAACTACAAACAACTCCAGGGAACTACAAAGAACTCCAGGGAAGCTGGAAGGAACTTACTGAGAACTACACCAGCATGAAAAAGGGCATAGAAATTATCAGTAAGAGCCAGAAGAAAATGAAGAATACTGTAGAAGGAATCAACAGTAGGCTAGAGGAAGGGAGCTGCAGGACAATATGAAATGCAACAACATCCATATCATAGGGATACTAGAAGGAGAAGTGAAACAAGGAATAGGAAACCTGTTCAAAAAAGCCATGATAGAAAATTTCCCTAACACAATGAGTGAAAACGTCACTCAAGTTCAGGAAGCACAGAGAGTCCCAAAGTGAATGAATCCAAATAGACCCACTCCAAGACACATCATCATATTAAAATGGCAAATTTCAAAGACAAGGAGAGAATCCTAAAAGTATGAAGAGAGAAACAGAAAATAACATAAAAGTGGGCTCTGATAAGGTTATCAAATGATTATTCAACAGAAATAATTCAAGCCAGAAGGGAATGGGAAAAAATATTCCAAATAATGGGAAACAAAGGCTTGCAACCAAGAATACTCTACCCAGCTAGGCTCTCATTCAAAATGGAAGGAGAAATAAGGAGTTTCTCAGACAAAAGAAGACTGCAAGAATACATCTCTACCTAACCAGCATTGCAAAAAAGGCTAAAGGGTCTGCTTTCAAAAAATGAAGAAATAGAGAGAGAGAGACAGAGAGGAACACAGGTACAAAGGGGGGAAATGGCAATAAATAAGTATCAATCAATAATAACCTTAAATGTAAATGGGTTAAAGGCATCAATCAAAAGACATAGGGTAGCTGAATGGATGAGAAAACATGACCCACATATATGGTGTCTGCAAGAGACCCATCTCAGAACAAAAGATCAACACAGATTGAGAGTGAAGGATGGAAGAATATATATCAAGCAAATGGACATGAAAAAAAAGGCTGGAGTAGCAATACTTATTTCATACAAAATAGATTTTACAATGAAGGCCATAAAAAGAGACAAAGAAGGACATTTCATAATTCATAAGGGAACAATTCATCAAGAAGATATAACTGTGCTAAGCATATATGCACCCACATAAGAGCTCCCAAATATATAAAGAAAATCTTGAAGGACTTCAAGAAGATATAGACAGCAAACACTAATAGTAGGGGATTTTACTACCCCACTATCAACAATGGACAGATCTTCCAAACAAAAAAACACCAAGGATGGGGATGGATGTAATACAACAACAATAAAATTTTAAAAAACAAAACACCAAGGATACTGTGGTATTGAACAACACTCTAGAGGAAATGGACCTAACTGATATGCTGAACCTTTTGCCCCAAAGAAGCAAAACACATTCTTTTCAAATGCACATGGAACATTTTCTAAGATAGACCATGTGGTATGTCACAAGACAAGCCTCCACAAATACAGAAAAATTGAAATCATACCAAGCATCTTCTCAGATCACAATGGCTTGAAACTAGAAACCAACCTCAAGGGATAAAAACAAAAACCTTCTAACTTGTGGTGACTGAATAACATGCTTTTAAGTAATGAATGAGTAAACAATGAGTCAAAGATGAAATCACAAAGTTTCTGGAAAAAAACGACAATGAATACACAACAGCCCAAAAACCTATAAGACACAGGAAAGGCAATCCTCAGAGGGAAATTCATAGCAGTACAGGCCTACCTAACAAGGTCAGAAGTAGCTTATACATCATGGACAACAGGTGGGATTGACTTTGGGGGGAAATGGGTGTGTGGGGAGGGGGACAGAGGGGAGCAAAAAGGGGATGGATGTAATACAACAACAATAAAATTTAAAAAGAAAAAGAAAAAAAAAAGTAGCTTATACAAACAACCTAACCATAAAGCTACAAGAACTAGAGAAGCAACAACAAACAAAGCCCAGAGCAAGTAGAAGGAAGGAAATCATCAAGATCAGAGCAGAATTAAATAACTTAGAGACTAAATATACAGCTCGAAGAATCAGTAAGTCCAGGAGCTGGTTCTTTGAAAAAATAAACAAAACTAACAAGCCTTTAACCAGACTCATCAAGGAAAACAGAGAGAGAACCCAAATAAACAGAATCAGAGCTTACAGAGGAGAAATCACAACTGATACTTCAGAAATACAAAGGATTGTAAGAAATTACTATAAATAACTATATGACAAGAAATATGACAATCTGCATAAAATGGACAAATTTCTGGAAATGCATAATCTACCAAAACTGAATCCAGAAGTAGAAGAAATCCTAAATAGGCCAATAACAACTAGTGAAATTGAAGAAGTAACCCCAAATCTCCCAAAGCACAAGAGCTCTGGACCAGATAGCTACATAGGTGAATTCTACCAAATACTTAGAAAATAACTAACACCTATCCTCTCAACCTACTCCAAAAAAATCCAACAAGAGGGAAGACTCCCAAACTCTTCCTATGAGGCCAATATCATTCTAACCCCAAAACCAGGTCAAAACACAACTAAGAAAGAAAACTACAGGCCAGTATCTGATGAACATAGATGGTAAAATTCTCAACAAAATATTAGCCAACCTGATTCTGGAAATACATTCAAAAGATCATACACCATGATCAAGTGGGTTTCATCCCAGGGATGCAAGGATGGTATAACATTCTCAAATCAATAAATATAATACACCACATCAACAAAATGAAAGACAAAAACCATATGATCAGATCTTTTTGTAGTTCATAAGTGTGATGATTGGGTGTTTGCGCACTTGTGTGATGTGTGCCTCCCTCCAACCTTGTTACACTTTTGGCACATTACCCATCTGACATGAAGAAAAAAAAGCACAAAACCATATGATCATATCAATAGATGCAGAAAAAGTATTTGATAAAGTACAGCATCCATTTCTGATAAAACCCACAGCAAAATGGGAATAGAGGGAGCATACCTCAATGTAATAAAGGCTGTATATGAGAAACCTAAAGCCAACATCATACTCAACAGGCAAAAACTAAAAGCTGTCCCCCTAAGATCAGGAACAAGACACAGCTGTCCACTTTCTCCATTTCTGTTCAACATCATTTTGGAAGTTCTAGCCATAGCTATTGGAGAAGAGAAAGGAATCAAAGGCATCCAAATGGGAAAGGAGGAAGTAAAACTGTCATTATTTGCAGATGACATGATAGTGTACATACAAAACCCAATAGACCCTGGCTGGTGTGGCTCTGTGGATTATTGCTGGCTTGTGAACCCAAGGATTGCTGGTTCGATTCCCCAGTCAAAACCCGATAGACTCCACCAAAAACTTACTCTACCTAATAAGCAAATTTAGCAAAATAGCTGGATATAAAGTCCAATATTCAGAAATCAAAAGCATTTTTGTATACCAATAATGAAACATCAGAGATAGAAGCTAGAAAATAATCCCATTTACCAGAGCAACAAGAAAATTAAGGACTTAGGGATAAACTTAACCAAAGAGGTAAGAGACCTGTACTCTGAAAACTACAGAACAATGAAGAAAGAAATCAAGGAAGATACAAATAAATGGAAGCATATACCATGTTCATGGATGGGAAGAATTACATCATTAAAATGTCCATACTACCCAAAGCAATCTATAGACTTGATGCAATCCCAATTAAAATACCAATGACAGACTTCACAGAAATAGAACAAATACTTCAAAAATGTAAATGGAGCCAAAAACTCCCACAAATAGCCACAGCAATCTTGAGAAAGAAGAACAAGTCGGAGGAATCATAATACTAGACATCAAACTATACTATAAGGCTACTGTCATCAAAACTGCCTGGTACTGGCATAAGAATAGACATATAGACAGAATAGAGAGCCTAGAAATAAACCCAGGACTCTATGGTCAATAAACATTCAACAAAGGAGGAAAGAACATAAAATGGAGTAAAAACAGTCTCTTTGACGAGTGGTGTTGGGAGAAATGGACAGGGACATGCAAAAACAAAAAACAAAAAAACAAAATAAAACTAGACCACCAACTTACACCATACACCAGAATAAACTCAAGATGGATAAAGGACTTAAACATTTTAGATATCTTACAAGTATATTTACTGATACTTCACCAAGGGCAAAGGAAATAAAAGAACAAATCAACAAATGAAACTTTATCAAATTGAAGTTTCTCTTCAGCTAAAGAAAATAGCAGCAAAATTCAAAGGGAACCAACTGTATGGGAAAACATAATTGCCAATGATACCTCAGACAAGGGTCTGATCTCCAAAATATATAAAGAACTAATGCGACTCAACACCAGGGAGACAGACAGCCCAATTAAAAAATGGGCAAAGGACCTGAACAGACAACTCACTGAGGAAGAGATACAAAGGGCCCAGAGGCATATG
>PVIW01019090.1:0-10261 GCA_004026585.1 Noctilio leporinus
TCTGCTGTGCCGTGTCTCACTAGGCTGCTACGTTGTCCAGAATCTGCTCTCCTCTCGTCTGGTACCCTCTCCTCTCCCTGCCCCTCTCCCTCTTCCTCTCCTCTTCTCTCATCTCTCCTCTCCTCTCCTCTCCCTCCCTGTCCCATCGGGCAGGTGCATCCCACAGCCTGTGCTGGAATCCTGGAGGCTCCCAACTGATAGCAATGTGGCTGAAGAGCTCATTCTGCCTTAAATCCTTCTATTTCATGAGGGCCCTTGCATTCTTGGCTCTGCTCCAGTCCTCTCCATGGACCCTAGGCTCCCTTGGCCCCAGGTTGAGGGGGTCCACTTGTTTACAGAATGCTATACTGGAGAAACTTACAGGGGACCGGCCTTTTTGTGAGTGTTTGGGGTGTGGGGGTTGCAATCGGGGATGTTTTTTCCCTAGGTATGCTTGCGTGAGCGTCCATGTGTTTGGCCCTTATTCCTCGGTGCCCCCTAACCCGTGCTCCTTCGGAAGGTGAAGAAGGTGAAGCGGCCCGGGGTCAAAGATCCACAGTACTGGACCTAGTCTCTATCAGAGTAGCTTTCTCTGGTCCCACCCAGACATGGCAGCCACCTGAGTCCCCAGACTTTCGGATCCTGCAGCCCCCAGGCCTGGTACCCTACTTGCGTGCCTGGTGCCAACTCTGTTTCTCTTTCAAGTTCCCTTGTCCCGGCCAGGCTAGGCAAGGCCAAGGTTGCCCTACCGTGCCCTAGACCCGTGTCCTGGGCATCATGGCTCTCCTGTCAATCTCCTCCTCACTCTCTATTCCAGCATAGGTCAGTGCACGTTTGAGGTAGAGGCAAAGTGAATCTGCTTAATGGCATTATTGCACCACAAAGGCCAACCTGGCCATTCTAAGCCACCACCCTTGTCCTCTACCTCCGCTCTTCGGGAAGCAAAAAAACCAAAAGCCAAAAACCAAAACAATACCATAACAAAATATGAAACCAAACACATCTAAACGAAACAAAATAAAACCCAAAATGAAACCCAATATGGGGATACAACCTGGATGGTCCACAGGCTTTTCAGGGTTCACCCGTTTCCCTCGTGAGGGTTGGGGTGAGCCTCCAAGTACAGGGCTCCTTCTCATATGGAGCTGTGTCCTCTTAGGCTGCCTTCTGACCAGAAAGCAACAGCTCCCCATCCAGGCACCCTGGCAGGGTACCTGAACTTATCCCCCACCTCTACCTTGAAGCGCTCCATATTTGCTGGGCACCTTGTGGGACCCATTTTCAAGCAGTAGGATGCAAAATTCATTGGTAAGCCAACTCTTGGATCTGTGAGGGTAGTGCTCAGAAAAGGAGCAATGGCCTCTACTAGCACTTTTGTCTCGGAGAGATCTGTTCCCCAGCTCTTGTCCTAATTCCAGAGTATTCATACTTTTCACATATATCCCTGTTGCTTTTCATGCTATAGCTCCTGTGCTGGAGCTCAGCAGGACTGAGTCTGATTTAATCTTTCTCTGGGCCCTTTCAGATGTACTGCCTGGGATTATAATAGTCTGTCTTCCACAACTTAATCTCCAGTATTTTCTGCAGCCAGAAAATACTGGCACTGGAACCCTGGGCTGGGGGTTCTGGTGTGGGGCTGGGATCCCTCTCTCTTGTAATATCACTCCTGATTTTTACCCACCACACATGCATGTGGGACCAGCTTGTTCTGTGTCTCTGCCTTTCCTAATGGGATCAATTTGGTTCCTTCTTTAATTATGCAGTTGTAGCACTTTCATTCAGCTTGGATTCTGACAGTTTTGAATGATGGCTGTTGGGTAGTTTAGTTATAATTTTGATGGGGTTGTGGGAGGCAGCAAGTTTTGTTTACTTATGTTGCCATCTTGTCCATATTGTCTTAACCAGCCATAGGGCAATTCAAGCATTTCACTTCCCTTCCAATGAGGCATTTTTTAAAAACTAGGGACATTGGAAAATGTTTGTAATAGTGCACGTAAGAGGGAAAATGTTTCTGAGACATTTATTTATAATTTCTTTTTCTCTACCGAGGGCTCATAAATCCAACACTCAGAGCAGTATGCTTCAAAATGCTTTAACCTTTCCAAGGATTGATTACAATATGGAAACTATACCACCAGCTGATACTGAGAAAGTTTAAGGAATTCCTGACAACCAAGGGCTTTAACAATATTTTTACAAGCCAATTCCATGAATAAACATCCATTTAGAAATATCACTGATGATAGATTACATGCTTAGGAGTAATGCAATATACATATGAAAATCTACATGATTAAAAGTTTTAAATTTCTGAAGGATAGAAAAGTAGATTTAAATAAGAGTAAAGATGTGGTCTATGCACAAATAAAGAAACTTAACACTGTGAACATATCAACTCTTTATCACGTACTTAATCAATGAATCCCAAGAAAAATCCAAAAGGCTTTTGAAGGTTTTGTTATTTTCTATTGTTCATGAGGAAAGACAAACAGGTGGGAATATCCGGTTGAGTTACGACGATGAATAGTCATGTTGTGAGAAAACTAGTCTTGCCATATGTGGAAATACAGTGGGGCAGGAGGGAGGAGTAGGTTTACAGATGTTCATTTATAGAAGACATGCAGATTATGATTATTACTAATAAATAATGAGAATATATTTACAATTGTAAACCTGATTTTGTCCACCCATATATAGTAGAACACAAAATCCAAGAATAAACCCAAAAACACAAGAATTTAGCATACAACTTGGCCCCCTGACAAATCAGTGAGAGGAGAGATGGTCTTGGAACAAGAAGTAGCCATCTACAGTAAGTTCTCAGTTCTCCACCTGCCACTATAAACCAGGAGAAACTCTGTAGATTGAAGAATTAAATGTACAACAAGCACTTTTTTCCCGCTTAGCGCCAGTTGCCAACTGCCTGTGCCCCTACTTCCTCTGCCGATACCCAGCTGCCAGGTCTGCGGAGGCCATGGGTTTTGGAGGCCTGAAAGTCCCCACAGGCCTTCAGGTGCTCAATGACTACCAGGCGCTACATGAGGGCTACGCTATGTGCCATCACAAGCAAATGTGACAGTATTTGAAATAATTCACTGCCCACCACCTGATGACTTGTTATTGTGCCCTACATTGGTATCATATCAAGTCTATAAAAAGTAAAAGGCCAGCCTGCCAGGAGTGAAGAAAGCTTTGGGCAAGTATGGTCCAGCTCATGTGGAAGACACCACAGGAAATGGAACTAATATGATGACATTGATCTCTTTCGATCTGATGAGGAGGAAGGAAAGAAGCAAAGAGGCTAAGAGAAATGCCCCTTGCAGAGCATGAGTCAAAGAAATCCCCAAACCTGCACTTGTTCTTAGATGTGAAGCCTCGGGATAATGATATGAATATGACAGAATTAGAGGAGCATGTTAGGAGCATTCAATCAGGCAGCTTTGTCTGGGGCTCTTCTAAACTGGATCCAGGGTGGTATGGAATTTAAAAATTTCAAACACAGTGTGTAGTAGAAGACAAACTTGGGAAGGTGAGCTGGAGGAGCACATCACTGCTCTTGAGGACTATGTACAGTCTGCTGATGTGGCTGCTTTCAAGAAGATCTAAAATCCATCATACATCATTGCCCTTTAATAGAAGCTTGAAAGATTAGAAAATGTACAATGGACAGAACCATACACATACTAGAAGAAATAAAGGGCAGGAAAATACATGCAGCAGGAAAAACCTGTGCATTTGACTCAAAAAGACATTAAAAACAGTTAAACATGAATGCATAAAATTCAGCATGTTAAAAAAAAGTTACAGCAGATGAAAGGCAACCATACATTAATGTCTCTCTTCCTCTCTGCCCCTCTCCCTGCCCCTCTCTCTAAAAATAAAATAAAATCTTTTTTAAAAAGTTACAAAAGCAATGATAAATGGGAAGAAATATTTCAACTCACATCACCGATCTTCCTCATAAAGAGCAAGGTTCTAGATACCATTGAAGAGAAAGAGTAGCAACCCAGTAGAAAGATGTTAACAGTTCACAGAAAACACACACACACAGCTCTTAAATACATAAGATTCTCCAGCCACTTACACTAAGAAAATACAAACCGAAACTACACGCCTGTATAATTTCCCAACTAAAACCTGCCCATATTAGGGGCCTGAATTATCTGCCATTACCTGATGTCTTTTGGGTCTGTCTTGTTCGAAGTGGCCCCAAGACTGCCTTACCCATGAAATGGTTATAATCCCTCTGTAAACCAAGTGGAATTCTTTATATGAAAATCCCTGACCCTTATATCTTGATTGCCCTTTCATGCCATCAGATCTTTCTGCAGAAGTTGAGTTTTTCAATATTAGTAACTAAAAACATATTCACGCGGGTGCGCTCGCCCGGGTGCCTGCGTGCACACACACACCATTAACAATGTCTTCGAAAAATACTACAACTCCTTTTTTTGGAGTTTTTTTTGTGTGTGTGTGTGTGTGTGTACATCGAATTGGTTCTTCCTATGCATATTTTTGTATTACTACTACCATCTTTTATTATCTTCGACAGCCCGAAATTACGTCTTTAAAAAGTTCTACCTTTCTTTCATTACTCTTCACCCTTCTGTTATATCCCTCCTATTGCATGGAACTGTAAATTGATGAAAACTAACCCGCCAGTATTCCCGTCACGTGGGGACTTGTTCTTCCATGTAGTTAAATGCATATGAAGAAATGGGGCTATAATATTTCAACTCAAAAATTTATCAAAGGAAAAGTTCCTTCTCTAGGGATACATTCCGGGAGCCCAGCCCCTGAGAACAGCACACGCCACCCAGACCCTCAGGCGGCTCGGTAGGTGCGCGGGAGAGGAGAGACGGGATCCACAGGCCCAGCCGATCCTCCTGTGGCCGCGCTCTGCAGCCACAGGAAGCCGCTTCCAGGCCCGGGACGCGGGACACCCGCGGCGTTCTACTTGGACGCTCTCCCTACACGCAACAAGGGCCAGAACCCAATTAGCCTCTCCAAAGCTCCTGACTCTTACTCGCACCACGTCCCCTGCCCCCAGCCCCCAGCCGGATGTGCAGCAGCCACCACTGGCCCAGGTCTCACGTCGGGCAGCTGAAGGACGGGAAAGGTCCCACCCAAACTCATACCACAGCCCCTACCACGCGTCCCCCCAGTCATGGGAAGGCCAGAGAGGCAAAGGAAGAAAGGTGGAGGGGACCTACCTGGCTGCGGCCAAGCCGAAAGGAAAGACCCGGTTTGTTCAGCTTCTCGTGCGGGCGCTGGCCGGACTCCACGCGCTCCTTAGCCAGTCCTGCCCTAAAGCGGCTTGGCGCCACCCCTCCCCCCAGGGCCACGTTACTCCAGTTCCTTTGGGGGGTGGGGTCTGCAGGTACCCGGAACGGGGAATGGGATTCCGAGGTCTTGGGCCCGCCCAGAGGAGGAGTGGGACTTCCTCAGACTGTCCCAGGGGCCCAGAAGGGGCGGGGAGAGGTGGGCTTGGGAAAATCCGAGGGAAAACCTCCAGGCCAGTGCCATTTCCTTAGGAGAACCAATTTGTCGCTCTTGTAGGGTCCCTGCTGACAAGAGGGCGATCGGTGAATGTGATGGAACCATACAACGGAAAATTGATGGTTCGACCGTCGCAAAACCAGAGGAAAAAAATGTTTCCACAAGCAATGTTTGGAAATGATGTTACAGGTTTGCGTTGTTCCTGTGCCTGAGGTTATAAAAACTTCCACTGCTCTCTCGGCAGGTGAGAGGCCGATTCCCCAGAGCAGGCAGTCCCTGGGCTCAGTTACTTCTTTACCAAGGCCCTGCTAGGGGGCCAGCGCCCCTTCCTCCGTTCCCCTGGCTCTGCTGCACTTGGCACCCACTCCCCCTAGGTGGGGGGCGGGGGCGTGTGCTGGGTCCGTAGGAGTCAAGCGACCCCCAGCTTTCTCCTGCCTGACCGGTGCCTTGATTTATTTCTCCTTTCTTATCAAAACGGGAACAAGCCCCTCTTGTGAAACCGTGTTCACCTAAGGGAGGCCAGTGTAGTGCAGAGAGGAAAAGGAAGATAGCAGGTTATGCTCTAGTCAGGGATGGCGTTCCTTTGGGGCACATACCAAAAGAGAGGAACTTAAATAAAGACATTTGAAAACAATAGTCTAAGGAGTGCCCTAGGCCCATGCGTAAACCACATCTATTTGGTTCTTAAGCAAGTGACTGAAAAGGTATTTGTTGACTCTTTCTGCGAGAAATGTAACCCTTCGTTGATGATTTTTTAACGAAGATACATCTTCACATACGCAGAACGGGTTCAAGGGAGAACTGAATCACCCCTGCCCAGATCCACTCCCCAGTGTAACCACTGCTAAATGAAACACTTTTCAAAGAGCTTGATGGGCGTTGCGTCAAACCTCCCGCAACACAGGGAGCGTGCCGCGGCCCCTAGTGCTCCAGAACTCCCTGCCCCCAGCACACACGACACAAAGGACCGGAGCAGGCTCTCTCGTTTTCTCCACTCCGCCTGCTATCCGGGGCCTCTCAGCCTCCGACTCAGGATCTGACTCAGCTCTTTTTTCACCCTTTTGTTTGCAGTTTGAGCGGAGGTGGGTGGAGGTGGGTGGGTGTTTCCGGGGCTGGAGGCAGGAGAGTGACGACCCAGAGGTGAGAGACGCTTGGTCCTGGTAAGGAAGCTGCCTTTTCGCGTTTCAGAGCAACTCGGGAAATCTCGCAAACCCCAGCTGCCGTCAACTCCCAGGGGGTGAAGGGAGGGCTTCTGCTCTGCCACAAGGTCCCTACCTCATGGGGTGGGAAATGAAAGAGCTTCCTCCTCCCCCAGTGGAATTACCTGACCAATTCCTGAGCTCTGGACATCAGCTGCCCCGCGGATTCTTTCCGCTGTTTCTTGTCTTCGCTTTAGGGAGTAGTGGCCATTCCCCATGCAGAGATCCAGGTCAAAACCTTTTTTCTGTCCCCATCCACTGGAGAGTCACAGATTCAATATGCAGTCATTGTGCCGGGATGCAGGTCTAAATGGCTTTGCCATTGTGTAGCAGGCTGGCACAGGATGGATTCACGCACGCACACACACACACACACTCACACTGCAAACCCATTGCTCTCTCCTTGCAAATAGTCAATAAACATGCCAAAAAGACTATCAACATAAATAGTTGTTGGGAAATTAAAATCTTGGGCAGACAATATATTAAAATGGAAAATCACAAGTGTGATGAGGATATAGAGAAACTGGAACCATCACACACTGCTGGTAAGAATATTTTGTGGTGTGTGGATATGTGGAAAAACAGTATGGCATTTTCACAAAAATTTTAAACAGCCCTAACTTGTGTGGCTTGTTGGATTGAGTGTCAGCCTGTGAACCAAGTGGTCACCAGTTTGATTCCCAGTCAGGCATATGGCTGGTTGCAGGCTAGGTCCCCAGTTGGTGGGCTGTGAGAGGCAACCACACATTGATGATTCTCTCCTTCTCTTCCCTCCTTTCTGCTCTCTCTAAAAATAAATAAGATATATATTTTTTAATTTATAGAGAGGGACCATGTGATCAATGATTTTACTTCTAACATACAGTTCAAAGAACTGAAAACAGACATTCAAACAAAAACTTGAACATGAATGTTTATGATAGCATTATTCAAAACCCCAAAGGGGAAACAATCCAAATGCCTATGAACTCGTGAATGTGTATACAAGGTGTGCTCTATCCATTCCATGGACTTTAATTTAGGTAAAATATGCAATAAAGTACCTATACATGCTGAAACATGGATGAATCTCTTTTTAATTAAATTTAATTGTTGTTCTATTACATTCACATTTTCCTCCATTGCTTTCCCCTTCCCCACCCTCTTCATCCACCGCCCCCTACAGTCAATCCCACATGTTGTCCATGGGTCATCCATGCTACTTCCTTGACTAAACTGCTCCCAGCCTTTGTCTCCTTCTTCCCCCCTCTCCCCTACCCCTCCCCTCTGCACACTGAAAGTCTTCCTTTTATTCATGTCTCTGGTTCTGTTTTGTTTGTTTGTTTTGTTCACTAGTCTCCTGTAATGCGTTAGATCATGTGGTATTTGTCTTTCACTGACTGGCTTATTTCGCCAAACAAAAAACATGGATGAATCTTGAAAACCTGATGATTTATGAACAAAAAGTCAGGCACCAAAGAACACACTGTAAAATTTCATTCACACAAAATATCTAGAAGAGTTAAATCTACCTAGAGAAAGTCAATTAGTGTTTTCCAAGGGCTGGTGAGAGGAGGATTTTCAGAGGAAACCAGTTCCTCTACCGCTCAGGTTCAAGTGGGTAGGGTTCTGCAAATTAACAGAAGAAAAGTTTATTATGTGGGAACTTTCAAATGAAGAGGCTCCCTAAACAGCTAGAGATAGAGGTTTATATACCACCTTCACAAGGAGGTTGGTAAATTAGGACTTTAAAGGATAGAAGGATCTGATGAGGCCTGTTTACACAATCCGTTGAAATGTTCTTTTTTTTTAAATTTTTATTTTATTGTTGATGTATTACATCCATTCCCTTTTTCCTCCCCTCTGTCCCCTAGTTGAAATGTTCTAATGTCCAAAATCAAGAGCCCCTTATCATGACTCCCCAAGTTTGGGTGGCGGGTGTCTCATAAAGCTCTGCTTTATTTAGTCAGCTAAGGGAAGCTCAGAAAAGGGTTACTTCCGCTTCTGCTGTAGCTCAGATGTTTTCACTTTGAAGTGTCTTCATACAATTCAGGTTGGCTATCCATCCCATCCCCCATCAGACTGGGGGATGACTGATAACTATGGACTTTCTTTTGGGGGTGAAAATGTCCTACTTGGGGTGATGGGTCCACAATTTTATGACTGTACTAAAAATGGTGACTTGTATATTTCAGTTTAAAAAAATTTTTCAGTTACAGTTTACACTCAGTATTTTTTATTGTAACTTGTGTAGTTTAATATGGTGAATTATGATGTGTGAATAGCATATCAATAATAAAAATGTAAACCAGCACATGACTAATAAAATTCCGGTGTAAAATGAATGAGGAATTTTACACTGTGGTTGAATGAAGGTAAAAATACTGTAATCAGCCCTGGACTGTGGCACAGTGGATAGGTGCTCGCCTGTGAACCCAAAGGTCGCTGGTTCGATTCCCAACCAGGGTATATAACCAGGTTGCAAGCCAGGTCTCCAGCCAGGTCCATAGCTGGAGGCAGTTGAAAGGCAAACAAATAAACAAACATGGAGGAGCTATTATCAATTAAAATAGGGTGAAGTCATGCTTCAGCCAATTCTGTGTATAATACTAGTTTGGATCAAAATAAGAACAAATTAAATTTAAGAGACATCTATAGACGAAGCAGGTTCATTGGACATGGATGTTTTCATGGGGTATTAAGTAATAATTATAATTTTTGTTAGATGTAATGATGGTATTTTGGTGATGATTCAAAGTCCTATTAGTGTTTATGATACAGTAGACCATGGGGATGAAGTAACTTCTATGGGATTTATTTATGTATAAAGCCATGTGATATCTGGCATATGCTTTGAAATATGCCAGCCAAAAATGCAAATAAAAATAATTAGCAAAATGTTGATTACTGTTGTTTATTTTACTTATTTTTTATCATATTTTTCCATTATCATTTGTCCCAGTTATACCTCTTCCCCCCACAGTCACCACGCTGCTGTATGAGTCCTTTTTCCCCTTTTGCTCAATCCTTCCACCCACTAACCCACAAAGCTGTCAGCCTGCTCTCCATTTTTTTTTTTTTTTTCACATAAGGAAGCATTTATTTGAGGTTTAACATGAAATCATACAAATAAAATTTGTATAAACACAAATCCACATCGAATCATAACAGATAGCAAAAGACAAAGTAAAAACAAAGAAACCTAATTGGTGGCTATATACAGTTGGACACAATTGTGTCTTGTACACTAGAAAGTCTTTTACAAAATAATCATCTTAGAGCAACAGAAGATCAATCTTCAATGTTGTCCTTCAAGATGGGTTACTTAAGCAATCTCCTCCTGTTTTCTCCAATGTCCTCCGTTAGTATGGCTGATAATTGTTTTGGTGATTGCCACCCCCTCGAGATGCCTTGCCATAAGTGCTCTGTTGGCCACTGTAGTCTGCATATCCCTGTCCATATCCATAGTTCCCATAGTTATACCCGGTATAATCATAGCCGCCATAGCCACTATAGTTTTGATCACCACCATAGGCACTATTGTAATTTCCGTATCCTTGATCATAATAGTTATTAAATCCTTGGTTCCAGTTTTGGCCCTG
>PVIW01019091.1:0-10258 GCA_004026585.1 Noctilio leporinus
CCAAATGGACAATTCTGTGACAATAGTAAAAAATACCATGCATTAATCGAGTGCCTCCATGCCCCAGATACTGGGTTTTCTATATATACATTATCTCATTTAATTCTTAAAACACTCTGTATGGTAGGCTGTGCTTGAGCCTATATTACAGATGAGGCAACTGAGGGCAAGGGAGAATTGCTGACTAGATAATACTGTGCTAGAGCCAGGGTTTCCAATGTAATCACTACCTTGATTCCATAGTCCACTTTTCTTTACAGGATGCTGAGGTAGTGCACCCGTGAGCAGCTATGGGCATTTAAAAATACCATTATAAATATTGGGGAAAATCTCCCTCTCCTTGGTCTGGCTCTAGGATGGGTTCTCACTTGGACATGGATCTCTGTAGGTTTGTATCATAGAGCAAGTTCTGAGGGGATGTCCTTCAGTTCAGCATCACTGTCTTATGTGATTGATGAGGTGGGCAGGATGTTGGCCCAGGGAGCTGTGTGTGGAGGGGGCAGTGCCCCCTGGACAGTGCCCGTGAGGTGAGCCATGTGTCTGCAGACAGTGCAGTAGGGGAGGGTGGCCCTGGGAGGGCCAGGAGTTTTGTTCTGGGTGGTCCTGCCTGGTGCCCTGGGTCTCCAGCCTCCAGGCCCCTGAACTGGAATGTCACAGTGCCAGAAAAGAGCTTTTCTTCCTCATTTCACTTCATCTTTCTCCAGTGTACGTGGCACTCACACTGCTTCCACGTTTAACTTTAGAAGAGTCTGGGTTTTTATTTAGAGCTTTGCTTGAATTTCCATGAACAGAAATGTGCTGTAGGAGCTTCACCCTTCTTTCTGTCCATTAGCTGGGGGCAAAACTAGTTTCCTAATCCGGTGTTTTGCTTAAATTCCTGGTTTTGAGAACTTAAGTGAGGACTTGCTGTGGGAGACCAACAAACCCCCGGCACTTCCCAGTGGTGCGGCCATGGTGCTGGTGGCTTCAGGTCCACAGCTATCAAGACAATGTGAAAATGCAAATAAATAAAACAACCCTGTGGTGTTTGTTTTTGTTAAATTAACGAGGCTGACATTGAAGGTATCCCTGAAAAGACAGCAGTTCCTGGCATGTATTTTGCAACCAGCTTCCCAGGCTGGGTTTTTCCCACCCTCAGTAACGGCTACACACTCCATTGTGAGTCATGTGGACCCAGTTCCATGTAATCGGGTTGTTCCACGGAGAGATGCCCCAACACCCTGCTCATGTCATAAGAAATGCAACAGGGATTCCAGGCTCAAGTTCACATGGCAACGGGTTGGCAAATTTGCTTGGGGCCCCATGAGCCCAGGTCCCCAGGGTGCAGTTTGGTGAGGCCTTGGGAGGGGTTCGGAGTTGGTGGGAATTTGGGGCCCTGGTGGGCCTTCCAGCTCTTTTGAACTACAAAGTCCTGCCAGCTCTCTCAGGACACCCCTCCTTCTGCAGCACCTGGTGACGCCCTCCCGTGGGAGCTCGGGGATGGCGGCATATGCAGAATTTGGGGGGCAAGATGAAGAGGTACAAGGAGCTGACACCCTGCAGTGGGGGCTGTGTGTTCCCCTCTCTGCCTGTGTGACCAGGCAGATGTGACTGGACCTCACCACCCTCCTAGGTCACGTGAGATGCCAGGCATTCTCCTGCCCCAGGTGCACTGAGGAGGTTCAGGTGAGACACTCTCTGGGAAGCACAGTCTCTGCTCACTGGGGGCAGCTGTGAGGTCTGTTCTCCCCTTCCAGCTCCGCCCCTAACCCCCCACCCCACTCAGCTGCTTTGAGCTCTGAACCCTCTCTCTCTCTCTGTCCCTCTAGCTTCTTGTAGTTCGCATCTGTGCATCTGAGGAAGAAAAATGGCACCTTCTACCATTTCATTGAACTATAAAACAGAACTTGGTTCTTGCAACAATAATAATGATTTCTCATATATGTTAACTATTTCACGATGTGCACATAACTTCCCCTGTGTTCATGTATGTAACCATCCTTCAACAGGTATTTTACAACAGACTTGGTCTTTCTTATTTTACTCGGGACACCCTTTGGGGCTGTGGAAGGAGGACTGGTCTGTCACTCGGTTGAGATCCCAGGACCTGCTCAAGGTCACATGGGAGGTTGTGACCAGGATTGCCGGCTCTGTGACCTGTGCCCTTCCTGTCCTGCAGCCTGAGCAGGCCTGGTGGGAGACAGAGATCAGGTTGGTGGGGAAGGGCTGAAGCTCAGGGCTCCATCGGAGCTCACAAGCCCCCTACATGTGCCCCTTCCATGAGTGGGGAGCCCAGGGGGTCTCCATTCTAAACACCTGCAGCTCCTGAGAGATGCTGGAGAAGCGCTTAGCCCCATGGGAAAGCCTTCCCACGTGCAGAGAAAAGTACCAGAAATTGATTTTTTTTCATGGAAGGACACGCATTCTGTCCTCATGAGGTGTTCCCAATGAACTGACAGGAAGCTGCTTCACCAAGAAAGGCACTAGGCTAACAAGGTCACCATTGCTCTGTCCACAGAGCTCTGGACACAGGCTGGGGGGGAGGGCACAGCTCATTTCAGGTGGGTCTGTTTTCTTTCCTCTCACTTCTGAATGAGGGTGGGGGGTCTGCCTGAATGGGCTGCAATACTGGGGATCAGTCAGACGGACCCTGCTTAGCAGCTGGGACCCAGAGGGGAGTCAGTGCACACGGACTCACACAAACCATGCACAGCAGACACACGTTGCACAGCACACACACATGTACACACAACACGCCCAGAGGGAGCTGACAGGGTTGAGTGCTCTTTCTGGCTGAGCTGTTTACTGTTTACATGCTCCTTCAAGGTAACACATACAGGCAAGAGAGGCCTTGGGCGATGTGACACAAACAGGAAGGAAACAAAGGAAGTGGGTGTCTGCCTGAGTGCCGGAAGCGAGCCCGGGTGCCCCAACAGGGACATCTGCTTCCACAGAGGGACGACCCAGGGCTGGGGGGACCCCTCCTGGCCAAACCCCGCAGGCAGCTGTTTCCACGTGTTGTTCCCACAGTGTTGTCCCAGAGCTGCTTCTGGCGGGAGCTGCCCTTGACAGTGACAAACGGGGACAGGACAAGCAGGGACAAAAAACTTTCAGTAGCGCAGCCAGGAGCCACCCCATCATGGAAGTGGGGGAATTGTGCCCTGAGATCGCCCTCTGGTGGCAGCAGGTAGCAGAGCAGCCTGGACAAACCCGACCTCCAGGGGTTCTTCCTCCCATCCCCTCATTGGATATGCTGGGGGGTCTCTCTGTTCTGAGAGGAGGTGATGACTTCCTGGTGGTGGAGACAGGGCACTTCTCTCTGAGAAGCGAGGACACTGGAACCCTATGAGGGTATCTGGTGGGTCAGGATTGGGGAGCCAGGCCAGCCAGGCCTGATGGCAGGAGGGTGGCTTTGGTGGCCATGATGGCTGAAAACACCACCAGACCCGGGTCTAAAGGAGGGTGTTAATGCCGGGCCCCCAGGGCTGTCATGGGGATGCATTGAGAAGACGCAGATGAAGCCCCTGGTCCTGATTCCAGGCCAGAAGCCCCCCATCCTCCTGTTTGGAATTTGGTGCCACCTCCTCTGATGAGCTTTCCCACTGGTCCCTTCTGTGCAGGTGCTGGGACCAGTGGGTGAGGGAGGGTCCTTTCTCCTGTATCAGGATGTATGTGTTCCTAAAAATCACCCAACTGTGAGGAATGATGGGGAAATGGGTCTCCGGGGCAACACTGAAACCTTTGTCAGTGACAGAGAAAAGGGCAAGGACCTCGTAAGAGCACATGTCCCATGGCTAAGCCAAGTGTCCATAGAAACCTCCCCTGGAGAAGGGCCAGAGTCTGTCAGGGACATAGGTGCAGAAGCGTCTGCTGTGAGCTGCGGGGCAGTGGAGAAGGGGGTGTGGCTGTGGCTGGCAACACAGTGGCCGTCTGCAGGAGCTGGAGCCCATGGCAGGGTGCACGCATGTGTGTGCATGTGTGCATGTGTGTGCTCCTAGTCTTGGACCAGCTGGGACAGGTTTTCATGTTCACCCATGTTTCTTGTGAATGGCATCATGCATGTGCAAACCATTGGCGTGTTCTAAATTGTCCCCTAACATCCTGACTGCCTTCCAACCAATGCATGTGCCAAACAGTTGTTAGAGCAAAACTGGCTGAAGGGTGAGCCCGGGGACCCCGTGCTCTGTCCCAGGGCAGGAGGCAGCTTCCCCAGGGCAGCAGGGGTCCGCAGGACACAGGGTCTGGGGCAGGGCACACTCACTCCTGTGTTTTCAAGCAACCGCAATTTACTTGTCTCTGCTCAAGGACATTTGTAGGTTACTTCATCTAATTTGAAGTTCGCCAGCCCCCCGAAGCAGACAGACGCCCTTGGTTGCTCCTGCAGCAGCAGGGATGAGGGTGAGCTCAGGTACAGGGGACCTGGCCCAGGGCTGCCCTCAGTGCCTCTGCCTGGCCTAGTCCATTAAAACAATGACATTCTCATAAAACCTGACAACAGCAAACACTCATTTTAACACCATGCAATTATTTAAATATGAACCGGTGAAACTCCCTTTCTGTGGACTGGGAGGTACTGCTTTGGGGTATTAACTAATGAAAGCACAGATCCATCCTAATTAGTAAATCATTTGTGAGAACTAAGAATCCACCAATGAGGACAAGCATATAATTTGTTGGGCAAAGAGGCTGCAGCTTGACATTTTTAATTTGGTGACTTGCAAAATTTCACCAAACTCAGTGGTAATTGACTTCAGAAGTCTCCTTTGAGTTTCTCCTCCCCTCCCCCTCCTCTTCCTCCTCCTTCTTCTTCTCCTGTTTTTGGGGTCAGGGTGGGGGCAGTGGGGCTAAAGAGACAGGGAGCCCTGTGGAGAGAGCTTTCATCTTACTCACGTGGGCACCTGTGTGTGTGGAGGTGTTGCTGAACCTCCCCTCCCCCACCAAAGAAGCACCTGGAATTAGGAACACCCCCTCCCCTACACTTGCTGCATAAAATCCAACCCCACTCCCTTGATGTCCCTCTCTTCTTGGGAGGGAAGAGAGAGATGCTGTTCCTGATGGAAACAGGCTGTTAGAAGGCCTCACACAAATTTCCTCTTTTACTTGCAACTGCGGGTCATGTCTAGGTGAGCGCCTATCTGCACCCGCTGGACCATGCACTGCACTGCTCAGAAGGAATTTCCTGGGAGTGGTTTCCATTCTCTGTAAAGAAATGAGAGTTGGTGCCAATTCTCAATGATGCTGAATTGTTATGTAAGCAAAATGCCAGGAACCCAGAGATGTCCAAGGTCTGTCCCATGATCCATGGGCCACCAGACTGTGATGTGGCTTTCAAGGTCAGAGTCACCCTCCCTGGGTTTGGGGGGAGATGAAATGGTAGCTTTGGATCCTGGCTTCCCTGAGCTCTGGGAGAGAGCTGGCCACTGCAGTGTTTGCTTGCTGGAGCCATGGCTGGTGGGTGACAGAGTCGGGGTTCTGAGGTCTTTCTCTACAGAACCCTTTCTTTTCATAACAGGGGTGAAAGAAGCTCTCCTGACAGCAACCACACGGAGCACAACTAACATCTCTTGGGCATTTATAGGACACAGGCTGGGCCGCATGTTCTGTACCAGGAGTTCATGTGTCCCCCGCCACCTGTGTGGGAGGCAGAGGTGTCATTAGCAGAGTTCTTATCACCACATATTCCCTACATAACAGAAGGGGGATTGCGGTTCAGCAAGTAGACAGAACAGCCTGGTTCCCCTGCATCTGTGAGGCTGGGTGCGTGGGGGCGGCTGCGGGTCCACGTGAGGACTGCAGTTTCCACACCAGAGAAAGACACGGACACAAGTGAGCACAGCCGGATGGAAATTGCCGCTGTTGTCAGTGAGAATAGGTAAGTTTATGAACAGAAATGCAAGTACCTTTCTCCAAGACAACACAGGGGAAGTATGCAGGAGAACAACAGCCTTTCTGGGAAGTTAACACTTTCTAGGACACAGGAACTGAGGTACCTCCAGGTACACGTTAGAGGTAAAGGGAGCACCCCCACTCCAGGCCAGGGCGCAGGGCTGTCCACCCTTCCCATGCACAGGATGGCCATGGCATGGCTCTGGGCAGGGGCTTGTGCCGTGGGTGGGGTGGGGCCCCTGTTGATGATGTGATCACACAGATGCATCTTGTTGTTCCAGGTGGAGGACCCGGAGCACCCCATGCCCCATCTGCTACCTGGGCCAGCGATGGATACCCCCTCCCTGTACCCTGCTAGGCAGCAGGCCAGGCAAAGGCAATCTCCCCACTGCTCCCCACTCCCAGGCCTGCACCCCTCCCCCCGAGGTTCAGGGACTCAATCTGCTCTTACAGGCCAGATGGTCAGTCGGTCACTCCTGCTCCAACCCAGCCACAAGGCAAGTGCCAGGCCTTTTGAGTGAACCAGGCGGAACCTCCTGGAGCTGCTTTTTGTCACTTATAGGACACACTCACGCCACACATGCAGAAACACACACAGACATGCCACACATACAAACACACCCCATTTACACAAACCCACACACCATATACACAGACACAGGTAAACACATGGTTCCTTTTAAAAATGACTTCTTTTTTTTTTTTTTTAAGTAAAATGCACAAGGTGGGGTAATTCCGGAAGAAACGAGACTGTGGTGTGAACATGGTGAAGCAAAAGAAACCAAGGAAATACTCGACCATGAAGTGAATGCTTAGTCTGAGAGATCAGAGACTTAAAGAAAAGGATAGATTAAAACCTAAAAAGAAAGAAAAGAAAGATCTTAGCACCCTCAAGGAAAGAGAAGTCCCCCAACACGCTTCCTGCTGGTTCTTCCAATGTAACACACAACTGGGCCCACCTTACCACATCCTGGTGGATACCGACTTTATCAACATTCCCATTAAGGCTAAACTGGACTTAGTGCAGTCCATGATGGACTGTCTCCATGCCCAGCGTATCCCTTGTACAACTAACTGACTGTGTAATGGCTGACACTGAGAGATTGGGGCAGAAGTATTGAGTAGCTTTAAGGATCGCCAAGGATCCAAGATTTGAATGATTACCTGCACACACAAAGGACCCTCTGCAGATGACTGTTTAGTACAGAGAGTAACTCAGCATACATGTTTCATTGTGGCCACAGTTGACCAGGACCTTAAGGGAAGAATCAGGAAGATCCTTGGAGTTCCCATCATGTACATTTCTAACCGTAGGTCCAACATGGGGCAGTTGCCAGATGCTTATGGAACCCCTCGGTTCTAAACTTGAAAGACAAAGGTCCTCTGCTTTCCTTCCATTAACTTTCTCTGTTGCCAGTTTATTAGAAACGTTACACACTGAGTTATTACTGCTCCACTCACTCATTTGCTCTGTTATGAGCTGAATATCCATAAATACACTCATTTCTTGATGTTTTGAAAATGATATTTTGTATCATTTTAATATTTGTTACATCTTTTTATAAATCAGATGACTGCTCAGAAAAAAAAAATGCCCAATGTGGACACCACCAAGGGCTGGGAGTGACCGTGTCTGCATCACACTGTGTTTCTGAGGGTGGACCAGGGGATGTTGTTCTGGGAACTGTGGTCTCATGGGAAGTGTCTCCATGAAGGACATCAGGCTGTGTCAGTCACCAGGTCTCTCACTGGGGGCTGCCACAGTGGGGGTGGAAGGGCAGGAATCAGCTCCTGTCCCAGGTGCAAGGCGGTGGCAATGAGTGTAGCCTCTCCTGTCCCCATGAGTGCCTCCCCGCAAGTGACCTTGGCCCACGAAGGGTCACTTCCCCATCCTGTTGTGAGGACATGGGAACTGTGACAGCATCAAACAGACCCCCATTACCTCTGACTTCCTGAGACTCAGTTACAAAGGCAACTTTTCATCAGAGTCAGGTTTCACAGGCAGGCTGAGAGGGAACCCATCATCCTCATGAGGTCATTTCTAAAACCTTCTTTAAGACCAGCAATATCATACATTAGGGACACAAGGAACTGTTTGTCACTAACTTACTTTAACCCTCTGACAGTGGTTTTTGGGCACCGGTCATCTGAGAAGGAAGTAGCACTTGGGGGTGACAAGTCGCCCTGTACCCCAAAGTCACCAGGTGTGGCTGCTGCTTCCTTCATCTGCTCCCGACATACGGCTGGACTGTTGAATGCAGACGTCAGAGGCTCCCAACCCCAAGGTGTTTGTTTTATGACTTTTTATTGGGGTTCTATTTCCAGTTGTCCAATTTTTCCCTGTTGCTCTCTCCTCTGACCCGCCCCCGCCAACTCCCAAATCAAACCCCACCAAGTTGTCCATGTCATCAGGTCCTTTATACTTGTTCCTTGACTGGACCCTTTCCATCCCCCCTTTTTGCACCTCCCCCCTCTCTTCTAGTCACTGGCAGTTTGTTCTTATTTCCGTGTCTCTGGTTCTTGTTTGCTCCTTTGTCTTGTTCATTCTGTTCCTCTTACAGGTGAGACCCAAGACTTCTCTAAGGCCCTGGTTTTTCATAGCGGGGATGAAAACACCTTCAAAGTAGAGTTGACATGTGAATAAACCCGTGAAAACCATCAGCCTGTGGGACTGTGTTGGATTGGAGCCTCCCCGGTTCAGTGAGTCAAACTTCAGCCTAGGTAGGGTGATGAGAAGTTGCATGTTCCTGGTATGTTTCTGCAGAGGAATCCCAATAGTCAGGTATTGATACAAGGATCAGGATGGAGCCCAGGCAGGTCCTGCTGGGAACCTTTACCTGCCGATGCTGGCAGGGCTCTTGGACCCCTTCACTGTGTCTGAGCTCCCAGAGGAAACAACAACACAGAGACAGCCTTGGGAATCGAGAATACCTTCCACTCACGTTCAGTCCCTTGTGTATGTACATATGTAATATATATGGTTTATATGAATGTATGTGTGTGCATGTATAAGTACATATGTATATATACTGTATGTATATGTACTGCCTATGTATACATGCATGTGTATATATTTAACACATAATAATATGAGAATATGCAAATTCTGGAACCCTTTTAGTTTTATAGTGCATTTTGTGCAGTAGTAACTATAATAATGGTTTAACATTTGAATAGCCATGTGAACTTATTAACCAGATTGTCCGTGATATCTCTGGAAGGATGTTTCTATTTTATCCATCCATTCAAAAGGAAAAGACCAAAGCCATTTCAATAGCATTGGATCTTGTTAAGCTACATCTTCCTCTGCTGCTCCTGTCTCCACCTGACCAGGTAAACTCAAGACCAGACTGTCTCGGACCCTGTCTTCTCCTTGCAATGATCCGGAAGGAAGGCGTCTGTTCCTTTGCTGCAACAGTTGTCACTATTAATATTGATTCGAGAGCAAGTGGGCAGACAGGACCGTCCTTCCACAGGACCTGCATCTGTGGGCAGAGCAGGCTCTCCTGAGCATGTAACAGGCGGTCACTTTCCAGAATGGAACTTCCACCAAATAGCCTCATGGATAACGCCCCATGTCCTTCCAATATTCCTTCAAGGTCACCTTCCCATGGAGGCCTCCATGACCATCTGGCAGATAGCTCCTGTCCCTGTAGCCCACATTGGGGACCGCCTGCCCCTCTGCATGTCCCCAGATGACTCACCCTTCTAACAGACAGCTTCCTGTTTCCTGTGCTCACACACCCTCCCTTCCCACACAACACGGGCTCCCCAAGGCCTGCAGTGATCCTGATCTTACTGCAGTGATGCCCCTACATGGGAACAGTGCCACCCATCTGTCACACCACAATGGGTCCATGAATGGTCAGTTGGGGCACGTCCCTCTGCTACAGACAGTGTCCTTGTGAATGTGGCTTCAGACCACAGCTGTCCTGTGGCACCTACCGCAAACATGCACTAACATTAACAAGAAAGCACCTGCACTTGTGCACAGCTCTGCTCCCCTACACCTACTGGGGACCCTGCTCTGTGAGTCCCGGAGGCTGCAGTGCAGCCAGCTCCAGAGGGAAGGCCAGGGAGAGGCCACAGGTGAGCAGGGCAGAATTCCAACAGGAACTGATCTCAGGGAAGGAGTTATGGGAACCCAGCTCGGCTTATTCCAGAGCCTGACTCCCTGGAGTTTTGGAAAAGTTAGGAAGCTCTGTCAAGCCCTAGAAGGTGGCAGGAGCAGGATGCGTCTGAAAATTGATCTCTCAGTACACAGACTCCTGTGTGCAGGGACCCTGGGCCTGTGGGGACAATGAGAGGCACAACACCTCCTGCTGCTGACAGACAGTGAAAGACACCCAGGGGAGAAGGAGACCAGGACTCCTGACAAGGACAAAATCAGGCA
>PVIW01019092.1:0-10258 GCA_004026585.1 Noctilio leporinus
TTTTCCGTTATGTGTTTATTATGTTCAAGCATATCTATCAAGTCTGTGAGCATCTTTATTACCAGCATTTTAAACTCTGCATCTGTCAGGCTGGTAACCTGTTCATCTGTCAGAATGGCTACTGACAGAGGAGAAATCACAACTGATACCTCAGAAATACAAAAGGTTGTAAGAAATGACTACAAACAACTATATGACAAGAAATACGACAACTTGATGTGTGAAAACGTTACTCAAGTTCAGGAAGCAAAGAGGCTCCCAATGAGGATGAATCCAAACAGACCTACTTTAAGACACTTTACAATTGAAATGGAAATTTCAAAGATAGAGAGAGAATCCTAAAAACAGCAGAATATAAATAGCAAATGACATATAAGAGGGCTCCAATAAGGTTATCAAATGATTATTCAACAGAAACAATACAAGCCAGAAGGGAATGGCAAAAAATATTGCAAGTAGTGGGTAACAAAGTCCTGCAACCAAGAATAATCTACCCAGCAAGGATCTCACTCAAAATGGAAGGAGAAATAAGGAGTTTCTCAGGCAAAAGAAGGCTAAAGAATACATCTCTACCAAACCTGCATTGCAAGAAATGCTAAAGGGTCTGCTTCAACAAAAAAGAAGAAGAAGAAATGAATAAAAAAGAAGGAGGAGGAAGGAGGAGGTGTGGGAGGAGCGGGAGGAGGGGGAGTGGGGGGAAGAGGAGGAGGAGGAGGAGAAGGAGGAGGAGGGAGGAGGAGGAGGAGGAGGAAGAAGGAAGAAGAAGGAAGAAACAGAGCAAGAAAGAGGAACACAGGTACAAAGAGGGAAAATGGCAATAAATAAGTATCAATCAATAATCACCTTCAATGTTAAGGGATAAATATGCCAATCAAAATATATAGGGTAGCTGAATGGATAAGAAAACATGACCCACATGTATGCTGTCTTCAAGAGACCCAACTCAGAACTAAAGATCAACCCAGATTGTAAATGAAGGGATGTAAAAATATATATCAAGCACATGGACATGAAAAAAAGGCTAGAGTATTGATACTTACTTCAGACAAAAGAGATTTTACGATGATGTCCTTAAAAAGAGATAAAGAAGGAATTTCATAATACTGAAGGGAACAGTTCATCAAGAAGAGACAACTCTGATAAACATATATGCACCCAACATAGGAGCTCCCAAATATATAAGGAAATTTTTAGAGGACTTCAAGGATATAGACGGCAATACAGTAATAGAAGGAAATTTTAATACCTTACTATCAACAATGGAGAGATATTCCAAATAAAAAATCACCTAGCATGTTGTGGCATTGAACAATACTCTAGAGGAAATGGACCTAACTGATGTATACAGAGTCTTTTCCCCCAAAGAAGCAAAATACACATTCTTTTCAAAGGCACATGCAACATTCTCAAAAATAGACCACATGGTAGGACACAAGATAAGCCTCCACAAATAAAGGAAAATTGAAATGATACCAAGCATCTTCTCAGATCACAATGGCTTGAAACTAGAAAGCAACCTCAAGGGAAAAAACCAAAAATACTCTAACTCATGGAGATTGAATAACATGCTTTTAAGTAGTGAATGGGTTAACATTGAGATCAAAGATGAAATCAAAAAGTTTCTGGAAACAAATGACAATGAATACACAACAGTCCAAAATGTATGGGACACAGCAAAGGCAATCCTCAGAGGGAAATTCATAGCAATACAGGCCTACCTAATAAGGTCAGAAGAAGCTATGCAAACAACCTAATTATAAAGCTGCAAGAACTGGAGGAACAACAACAAACAAAGCCCAGTGTAAGTACAAGGAAATCATCAAGATCAGAGCCAAATTAAATAACTTAGAGATTCAAACTACAATTCCAAAAATTAACAAATCCAAGAGCTGGTTCTTTGAAAAAATAAAATTGATGAGCCTTTAAGCAGATTTATCAAGAAAAAGAGAGAGAGGACCCAAATAAACAGAATCCGAAGTGACAGAAGAGAAATCGCAACTAATAATTCAGAAATACAAATGATTGTAAGAAATTACTACAAACAACTTTAGGACAAGAAATACGACAACGTGGGTGAACTGGACAAATTTCTGGAAATGTAAGATCTACTAAAACTGAATCCATAAAAAGCAGAAATCCTGAATAGGCCAATAACAACTAGTGAAATTGAAGAAGTAATCCAAAATCTCCCAAAGCACCAGAGCCCAGGACCAGATGGATACACTGGTGAATTCTACCAAACATTTAAAGAAGAACTAACTCCTAGCCTTCTCAACCTATTCTAAAAAAATCCAACAAGAGGGAAGACTCCTAAACTCTTTCTATGAGGCCAATATTATTTTAATCCCAAAACCAAGTCAAGACATAGCTAAGAAAGAAAACTAGAGTCCAATATCTCTGATGAACATAGATGGTAAAATACTCATCAAAATATTGGCAACCCGGATTCAGCTGTACATTACAAAGATCATACACCATGATGAAGTGGGTTTCATCCGAGGGATGCAAGGATGGTACAACATTTGTAAATCGATAAATGTAATACACCACATCAACAAATTGAAAGACAAAAACTATATGATTATATCAATAGATGGTGAAAACGTATTTGATAAAGTACAGCAACCATTTATGATAAAAACCCTCAGCAAAATGGGAACAGAGGGGAGCATACCTCAACATCATAAAGACCATCTATGAGAAACCTGAAGCCAACATCGTACTTAATGGACAAAAACTGAAGGCTTTCCCCCTAAGATCAGGAATGAGACAAGGCTGTCCACTATCTCCACTTCTATTCAACATTGTCTTGGAAGTTCTAGCTATAGCCATCAGAGAAAAAAAAGGAATCAAAGGTATCCAGATTAAAAAGGAGGAAGTCAACTGTCATTATTTGCAGATGATATGATAGTGTACATACAAAACCTGATAGGCTCCACCCAAAACTTACTCAACATAATAAGCAAATTTAGCAAAATAGCTGGCTGCAAAGTCAATATCCAGAAACTAAAAGCATTTTTGTATACCAATAATGGAACATCAGAAATAGAAGCTAGAAAACAAATGCCATTTACCATAACAACATTAAAAATAAAGTACCTAGGAATAAAGTTAACCAAGGAGGTAAAAGACCTGTACTCAGAAAACTACAGTATAGTGAAGAAAGAAATCAAGGAAGACACAAATAAATGGAAGCATATAACATGTTCATGGATGGGAAGAATTAACATCATTAAAATGTCCATACTACCCAAAGCAATCTACATGTTCAATGCAATCCCAATTAAAAAACCAATGACAGACTTCACAGAAATAGAAAAAATACTTCAAAAATTTATATGGAGCCAAAAACACCCACAAACAGCCACAGCAATCTTGAGAAAGAAGAACAAGGTAGGAGGAATCACAATACCAGACTTCAAACTATACTACAAGGCTGCTGTAATCAAAACAGTCTGGTACTGGCATAGTAGACATATGGATCAATGGAACAGAATAGAGTGCCCAGAAATTAACCCAGGACTCTATGGCCAACTAATATTTGACAAAGGGGGAAGGAACATCCAATGGAGTAAAAACAGTCTCTTCAACAAATGGTATTGGGAGAACTGGACAGCAACATGCAAAAAAATAAAACCAGACCGCGAACTTACACCATACACCAGAATAAATTCAAGATGGATAAACGTCCTGGAGAAAATAGGCAGTGAACTCTTGGATATCCTATGCAGAAATATGTTTACTGATATTTCACCAAGGGCAAAGGAAATAAAAGAACAAATCCACAAGTGGGACTATATCAAATTGAACAGTTTCTATTCAGCTAAAGAAAATACCAGCAAAATTCAAAGGGAACCAACTGTATGGGAAAACATAATTGCCAATGATACCTCAGACAAGGGTTTGATCTCCAAAATATGTAAAGAACTAAGGTGACTCAACACTAGTGAGACACATAGCCAAATTAAAAAATGGGCCCTGGCTGGAAGCACAGTGTGTAAGGCACCGGCCTGCGAACCCAGAGGTCGCAGGTTCGATTCCCCAGCCAGGGCACATAACCAGGTTGCAAACCAGGTCTCCAGTCAGGTCTGTGGCTGGAGGCAGGTGAAAAGTAACCATACATTGACGTCTCTCTCCCCCTCTGCCTTTCTCCCTTCCCCTCTTTCTGAAAATGATGAACAAAATCTTTAAAAAAAAAAAAAAAAATGGGCAAAGGACCTGAACAGACAACTCCCTGAGGAAGATATACAAAGGGCCCAGAGGGATATGAAAGAATGCTCAACATCACTAGTCATCAGAGAGATGCAAATTATAACCACAATAAGATACTACCTCACACCTGTCAGAATGGCAATCATCAACAAATCAACAAACAACAAGTGTTGGGGAGGATGTGGGGCAAAGGGAAACCTCGTGCACTGTTGGTGGGAATGCAGGCTGGTGCAGCCACTGTGGAAACAGTATGGGGTTTCCTTAAAAAACTAAAAACGGAACTGCCTTTTGATCCAGCAATTCCACTACTTGGACTATACCCAAAGAATCCTGAAACACCAATTCATAAGAACCTATGGACACTTATGTTCACAGCAGCACTATTTACAATAGCCAAATGCTGGAAACAGCCTAAGTGCCCATCAGTGTATGATTGGATCAAAAAACTTTGGTACATTTACACAATGCAATACTATACACCAGAAAGAATAAAGAAACTCCTAACTTTTCCAACAACATGGATGGAACTAAAGAGTATCATACTAGAAATAAGCCAATCAGTGAAGGACAAATACCATATGATCTCATCCATTACAGGAAAATAATGAACAAAAACTAACAACAAGCCAAACAGAACCAAATCTATGAACACAGTGAATAGGCCTTCAGTGGTCAGGGGGATAGATGTGGATTGATAATAACCACTTGGAATTGTAAATGACCTCCCCAGATCATTTTTGGCTTTGATGGCTGAGCTTCGAGAGTTACTAATCAATCATATGGACCTCTGTCCCTAAAGGGCAAGGCATCTGGATTTTTCTCTTCATACTGGAAAAGAAAACATACCAAACTATTACCAGGAAAGACTGTGTTTTGATTCTGTACATATGTATATCTGGGTGTAAGCATGTGTGTATATGTGTCTATCTCCATCTAAGCAAGAAAAAAAGGGCAATATTTGAATACTAAGTGTAAGCTAAAAGCCACCTTTCTCCTCTCATTAGGCTTTTACAATCTATGAAAATTTCACTGGATAACTTCTTTCTGATTCTTAAAGGACAGCAGTACTAATAAAATCACAGGAAATAAGCCATCAACTACCCTTAGTAGAATCACTCTACTCTTGGGGAAGTACTTTAGTTTGCAGACAACTCTGCCCAACACTACCTCAACACTTATCAATAATCTTACTACACATCTCCTAATGTCAGGAAAGGTTTTATCCAGAAAAAATAAGGTACTCCCCTCTCACCTGCATCTCCTTTTTGACTACCTTGAGCCATTACAAAGTGGAAATTTGGGGAATGAAGATAAAAATTAATTTAATTATGCTCATTCTAGACATGCCAACAACTGCACCTATCTGCATGGTAATTATTTGATCCCGAGGGGGAACAAAGCAGCTAGCTATTGGAGCTCACAACTGCCTGCCTTCTGGTTGGGTTTTCATATCGTAACAGAACTTACCTGAAAAATTAAATTTCACATTAAAATTTTTAATTCCTAAAGAATGTTTTTTAAAGAAGTGGATAAAGATTAAAACAAAATTATTTTATAACTTCAATTTTATAACTTTATTGACCAATGTAAACCCAATAAATGCAATAAAATATTTTTAGAAGTTCCAAATTTTAAAAATTTAATTCTTACATAAATCTTAAGAATGTAGGTGACTGTAACAACATTAAATTAAAATGAAGTAAAGTAAGGGCACCTGTTGCAACTAAAATGGTTTTGGACGCTACTGCCTGAATAGGTTAGAATTACCGAGGTATGTTCTAAGTTGGCCTTAAGGAGCTTTGCACATGAATCATTACAACATGTCATTATTACTCTGTAAGCTTCTGAATTTAAATGCTGCTCCTATAAGCACTGGGGAAGGTTTCTGTATTACCAAATGCTTATTGACAATATTCAGGAAAAAGAAAAACAACATGACCCGCAGTAGCGATTCTGAGTGGGGTCCTTGGACCAGCAACATCAGTAACAACTAAGCTGTGAGAGACACCAGTTCTCAGGCTCCACCCCAGATCTGTGAGTCACAAGTTCTAGGGGTTGGGCCAGGTAATTTTTGTTCTAGCAGGTGATGGTGACGCATGCTCAGTTTAAGAGCCACTGGCGTACAAAAATCAACATAAATACTTGTTTCATGAAATAAGGAACATTTTTAGAAAGAGAAGCTAAGTTAAGAAAGTGAAGTACTTTACTTTCAATCAAAATCAAAATGATCAGTGGAAGGAAATAAGGTGAAAACTCAGGTTACATTCCAATGTTTCCCCCGCTATGTCTCCTCAGCTAGGATTATCTTCTTAACCTATCGATAATTCTTTTCCAGTAAACTTAAGGCATGTTGATTAAATCTTTGTGACAACTTGATCCATGCATTCAATGCATACTTTTGGAGAACCATGGACCAAACCCAGCTCTAGTCAATAACTATTATACAAGCTTTAATCTTCCTCATACATCACACTATCTGAATAGACAAAAGAAATCTTTCTTTATTCATGCACGTTTATTTCATTAACACTTCCTCCCTTCCATCCAAGCAACCAGGCCTCTTCCAAACAGCAGAATAGCAGCTATGAATTTGGATGTAAGCCTTGTGGAAGGAAGGCACTTGGCAATATGATCATTTAACAAACTCAGAAAATGAATGAGACTCAATGAAGAAAGATTCCTTAGAAACTGCAAAACAATGTCAAATAATAACTTTTAAGAATTAATAGTTTTCACACGAGATTGTATTCATAACAGGCCCAAAACAGCAAATAACCTGTTATCCATCAAAATGACAATGGACAAACAAACTGTGACATATTCATAGACTGGAATGTTATAAAAAAGTAATTAAAAAAAAGAAAGAAATACTGATACCTGCTACATGGATAAATCTCACAGATGGTGTTTAAAAAGCTAGATCTCAGGTCTCAAAAATGCATACTGTATAATGCCATTTATATAATGCACAAAGGCAAGAAAACTAGCTGATAGTGGTAGACGTCATAGCCCGAGAAGGATCACTGACTGCAAAGGGGATGCAGGAGTCTTCAGGGCACCTGCATTATGCTGCACCTTGAACTGAATGGCAGTTGCATGTGCACAAGTAAAAGTTTGCCGAGTTACATATATAAGATAAGTGATCTTTAAAAATTGTATGTAGGTTATACATCTAAAAAAGAAAAATATGAATGTAAAAGAAATAACTAAGGAGCAGGCACTATGCCAAGTGTTTTACATGTAGGATGTTACTTAATCCTAACAAGCTCATTAGGAAGATGTAATTATTCCCACAGACTAGGAGACTGAGGCTCACATTGTAAAGAACCACAGAGATGTGAACACAGAGCTGAGTGTCATCCTTCCATCTCTTTAATGTCAATAGCCAAGCTATTAGCAACTATGCGATACCAACATTAAAAAAGAGAGAACAGGGACCCCTCTACCTCAAAATCAACTAAAAGCACGAGTGTTCTAGGTGATATCAAAGAATAGAACTATACCCTCATCAAAACAATAATCCTGAGGTATCAAAAGAAAATGTTGAACTATATTTTATACTTTATCTTTTAGGCAGGCAGAGAAATAGCTAATAACTCACTAAGAAATCATACATTGTATACACAATAATATTGTAATAGCTATGCATGGTGCTAGATTGATATCTGAAATACTGGGCAACCACTCTGTGAAGTATGTAACTGTCTAACCACTATGCTATACAAGTAAAACTAATACAAAATAACATTGAAAGTAAACTGTAATTTAAAATAATTAAAAAGAAGAAATCACACATTGATGTAAACTCAGTGGTTGAAGAATTATGTCTAAGTTGAATTCAATATTGCTATGAAGCATAACAGTTATTAACTGCAAATGAATGCTTTGCTTGCACAACCCCTCATTAACACTTTATTAGCAGTTATCGTCTATGAAAGTGAAGTGGCAAAGATAAGAAGTTATTATAATGAAACATTTTCAAAACATTATCAGGCTTTATCTAATCAGTAAGTTATATAGAATAATAAAATGTGGTGAAGCACTAAATTTTTGAAACTGTTACAGACAGACACTTTTGCAAAATGCAATACATTTTAAATGCAACAATGTTGTAATATTACATACACACAACAATGCAATAATCTTATTTTTGTTGATAAAAATGAATTACTAGAAATGTAGAAATAAAAAAACATAAAATATAAGCGCAAATTCTTGTGATTTGACTCCACAGACATAAACACACTCTATTAAAGTACTGTAAGAATCTCTAAACTTTTGTCCTCAATTCCTGTGCTGCTCATAGACTAGTGACAAAATGTCCACAGTCTATGCCTACTTCACAGGCCACACTTTAAGAAACAGTGCTTTAGACATTTTGGCACCTGTGACTGAAGAGATTCAGATGTCACAAAGGTGAACTGTTATTACTAGGTAAATCCTGTTCATTAGAGAACTATTGAGACCAGAAATAACTAACTTCATTTCTCAGTGCCAAATTCCACCAATTTTAAATACAGAAATAGTAAGCAACAAACAATATTTCTTCTAGTTTTGGCCCCCATATTTAAATGAAAATACTTCTTTTACATCAACAGTGTTTCATGAATCCTTATTTGGATTAGATGAAACATGTGCGCTTACTCATATTTCAGAATATTATTACAAACTTAAGCATGGCACTATTATAAAGGATTACCAATATAAAGAATAAAGAAAAGTTCCAGAGAACAAAATTATCACTGTATATCAATGTACCTGTCATTCAGGGACCAAAAATACAAGCATTTTTTCTAAAGAAGGTATATGGTGGTTGTTATAGTTTAGAATGAGAAGAAAAATGGGGCACTATCTAGTTTGAAAAATAACATTCATCCTTCCCCACCCACCTCAAATAACAATACTTACGATGATCCATGCACTAGGAGGAAAGGGGGTAATAACGGGTTCAAAACAATTCTTCCACTTCCCGAAATCACTAATATGTATCTTGAGTGAAACATTTAACTATCCTTACAGTCTGCAGATATTCTAACAAATCTCTCTTTTATGGAATAAGTCCATGGATAGTCCCTACAAAGTCATTTAAGGAGGAGATTCTGCCTAATGTTAGGGAGACTCATCCCAAAGTTTGCCCACCATTAAATCAGATTTAGGGCCTTACGTTTTAAAGGCAAGATCATACCTTTAAAATTAGCATTTGTGGTATAGGCCACAGTCCGGAACTTGCTAATTTGTGAGTGGAAGAATAATGCAATATTTGAAATTATCCATACAGCATTCAAGAAGTGAAATTATTTCACAACTTATTACATACTTAACACCATTTAAGTATTTAGATGATATAGCTGATTATTTGGGTAAACAGGTAGAGAATCCTTTAGAACTTAATTAGATTTAAAGGAGAAGTTTCTTTTTTTTTTTTTTTTTTTTTAAGATTTTATTTAATTATTTTTTAGAAAGAGGAGAAGGGAGAGAGGCAGAGAGGGAGAGAGACATCAATGTATGTTTGCATTTCACCTGCCTCCAGCCACAGACCTGACTGGAGACCTGGTTTGCAACCTGGTTATGTGCCCTGGCTGGGGAATCGAACCTGCAACATTTGGGTCCGCAGGCCGGCGCCTTATCCACTATGCTACCAGCCAGGGCTAGAAGTTTCTTTTTAATGTCTTCAACACAAAATCATACAGTAAGTTTGAGAGGAAGACAAGGATTCGTCTCTTTGTGTAAAGACATTATCTGTCACCTCTATGACAGAACAGTTTGGTTTTTCTAGTAGTGGTGTTCCATTAGCAACCTCACCCACTATCTCTGCTGTCCCTGTAAAAAGGGGGTTCCTTTTTACCCCAGAAATTAACTCCTGACTAGTAGGATATTTTAATTTTTAACTCCCCAAGAATGAAACTCCTCTGTAGTAGGCAGTTTCAAGTGCCATAGTCGGGATTCTCACCTGATAATATTCCACCAAGGGGAGTGATTCTTACTTTGGAGTAATTCACCACCACCAAAAACATCTGCTAATGTCTGGAGACATTTTTAGTTTTGA
>PVIW01019093.1:0-10251 GCA_004026585.1 Noctilio leporinus
AGCAGCAAGAGAGAAACAGCTACTAACATACAAGGGGGCTCCCATAAGGTTATCAGCTGATTTCTCAACAGAAACACAACAAGCCAGAAGGGACTGGCAAAAAATATTTCAAGCAATAAAAACAAAGGCCTGCCACCAAGAATACTCTACCCAGCAAGGCTGTCATTCAAAATGGAAGGTGAAATAAGGAGTTTCCCAGGCAAAAGAAGTCTAAAAGAATACATCTCCACCCAATCAGCATTGCAAGAGATGCTAAAGGGTTTGCTTTAAGAAGATGAAAAAACAGACAGAAAGGCAGGTACAAAGGTAAATGGATTAAATGCATCAATCAAAAGACATAGGGCAGCTGAATGAATAAGAACCAACTTTAACTTATCAATGCTTTAAAGTGATCTTATTACTATACCCAAAGAACCCTGAAACACCAATTTATAAGAACCAAGGTACCCCTATGTTCATAGCAGCACTATTTACAATAGCCAAGTGCTAGAAACAGCCTAAGTGTCCATCAGTGGATGATTGGATCAAAAAACTTGGGTATATTTACACAATGGAATACTACACAGCAGAAAGAAAGAAGGAACTCCTACCCTTTGTAACAACATAGATGGAATTAGAAAGTATTATGCTTAGTGAAATAAGCCAGTCAGTGAAAGACCAATACCCAACGATCTCACCCATTACAGGACAATAATGAACAAAACAAAAAAACAAGCAAAATAGAACCAGATACATGAATACAATGAATAGACCTTCAGTGGGCAAATGGGAGTGGGGAGGAGGAGGCAAAGAAGGGAAGCAGTTTATTCACAAACTAGTATGGAAGAACCATGGACGTAGACAACAAGTGTGATTGACTTTGGCGGGTAGTGGGTGTGTGGGGAAGGGTACAGAGGGGATTAAAAAGGGGATGGATGTAATACAACAACAATAAAATTAAATTTAAAAAAGAAATTAAAAAATTAAAACTAACTAAATAAATAAATACTTTCAGTTATTGTCAAACTCATGTGGTGACCTGTATGTGCAGCGAGATGTATATTGGTCAAGTTCAGTAATTTCCAAAAGGGTTGCTCTAAGACAGACCGAAAAAAAAACTGGTCCTTTACCTTAGATAGCTTGAGAAGCACTAATCTAAAAAACTTTACCCTTTGTTCTCACCAGGGCAAAGACAGAAGAGTTAAAATAATCCTGAGGCTAGAAAGTAAATGTGTACTCTCTTTTAATTCTAATTTCTAAATTTAATTTATGAATCTATCTTGCCATGAAGCAGTAACCAAGAGTAAGCCAATCAGCACCAGTCTATAGACTGCACTTTGAACAGCACAATCTAAATGGCCTAGGAAAACAAATGCATGTTGGAGAATGGAAGGTAGACTCTAAAATAATCCAAGACTTGCCACATCACATCAGTGAAGTTTTTAGAATTCCAGTACTCTTAGAAATGCTGAGAATATTACCTTTAAAGTAAAGAACAAGTGGTTGCGCTTCTCTCCTCCTGCCACTAACATATTCATCATGTAGTGGACCTCTTCTGGATTTTGAAGGTAATATCTACTGTCTTTGGGAATATAACTTCAACCCATTTTTCAGGTGACTGAGAAAGCTTCCATTTGCAAGTGGGGGTCAAAATAAGAGACATCTCTAGGTCAGGTCCAGGCTTCAGTGCAAGGTGCCCTGCTACTTGAGCAGCATGATCCATCAGATTTAATGGTGTGTGAGGTATTTGTGATGGGTAAGTCATGTATAGAATTTCTGACAAGCCCCATTAAAAGGTACACCATGAGGTCCTGGAATAAAACAATGCCTTCTTCAATCGAGAATTATCTGCATTTGAAAAATCAGCTGTTTGTGCTAATAGGCCCAAGTAGAACTAAGTGCCTAATTATGGAGGACCGAATGCCTAAGCAATAGGAGTAGCCCATTATCAGTTGATTAGTATACACTGGATTGTACAGCACCAACCAATTGTACAATGGATATGGTTCATTCGGGATCAGGCCCACACAAGACCAAGAAGTCATGAGTAAATTAAGTGTACAAACAATCCAAATTCATATCACCAACCTCTCCCTGAATTCAGTCCTTTGGCCAAAGGAGATTCTCTAGGACCAACTAATAGAGGAGGAAAGACCTTTGACCAGTTTGCACATGGCTTGGTACAAGATGTAGGTGCTATTAAAAATGCATTGCTCAGCCTGTGAACCTAAAGGTCACTGGTTCGATTCCCAGCCAGGGCAACATAACTAGGTTGCAAGCCAGTCTCCAGCCAGGTCCGTAGCTGGAGGCAGGTGAAAGCAACCATACATTGATGTCTCTCTCCCTCTCTGCCTCTCTCCCTTCTCTCTATGAAAATGATTTAAAATTTTTTTTAAATGCATTGCTGATACCCCAAAGTACAGTGATGATGAGAAATCCTCCCTTGGGCAGACTAGTGAGCAATAAACTTGTTTACTTAAGAAGAAGTGACCTGAGATATAAATATACATGTATTTCTAGGCAGAGATGACGGCTTGCCTAGTTGGTCAGGAATGGGGTGGGGGAAGATTGGAATACTCAGGATTATTTGGTCTGGAAAATAGAATGTGGCTGGATCTATGGTAGTGAGAATAAAGCATCTATATCTTTATACCTTGAGTTAATTCCCACCAAAGGGCATCTACCAGAGAGTAGGTTCTCAGGCACCAGGTGAACAAGATAACTTGTCTTACGGTATCAGCTAGCACAAAAATCCCATAAATAGAGAAGTCATGGTGGCAGGGATAAATCTTGCCAAGGGCCCAAAAATATGGACTCCTTCTCACCAATTCTGATCTAGCTATATTGATGGTTATTGCCATTGCTTAATTTCCAACTTGCCATTTGAGAGACTAAAACTGAACCTTTAGCATGACTAGAGAAGACTAGTCAGCCACTTGATGACAGATTGATTACATTGGACACCTTATACCTTGGAGCAGGCAATGATACATCCTCATCAGAACCATATCTAATTTGGTTATGAATTAGCCCTTCTTGCCCAATGCCTCTGCTAGCATTACTATTTAAGAATTTACAAAAGCCTGATACATTACCTTTCAGAGAATGTTGGCTAAACACCATCCAACAGGACTGTGAGGAAATGGGCTTGTTCCTTCCTCGTCAGGAAAGAAATGAAGGTATGGTCTCACAAAACTTGATGTCCCTATTGTATGTACATAGTACGGGCATGGATATAATGTGAAAGCATGAATGAAAATGAGTGGTGCAAGAGATGGATTTTATCAAACACTGCTTATGTGCTCAGATGTTTGGCCTTACTGACTCCACAGAGATTAGCCACTTGTTTTGTCCCAGCTGACCACTGGTGGCCTATTCAGCTGTGTCAACAGACTTCACAGGAGCATGACTCAATGGTGGCTCACCTTATATTCCAGCAATACCTCTATCACCTCCTGCCTTGGAGCTTTCCTATTGGCAATGAGGAATGAGATAATGCAGGCCCTATTAGTTATATATGTACAACCCAGAAATGTGGGGAATTTAATGTCCATAAAGAGAAATTTTAATAAGAGGATCTAGCAGGTAAATTATAGACATTCTTCCCAGAAGTTTTTTCTAAGTTTAGGGTCATATTATGTTGTCTCTTGAAAGATGATCCCATGAGACTGAGTCTGAATTGCATTTAATACAGAGTATTGGCAAGTTTATAGAAGAATTAATTAACTGCATTTGCATATAGTAAAAGGTCTCAAAAGATGAACAACAATGTGCAGGCAGGTGTTTCTCTTTGTTTTAATTTTATATAATAAATTAAGTTTTGTGTGTATGATGTTTTATAACAAAAAGCTATATAATTAAAAATATATAATCACTGTTGTGAAGTTCTTACAAAGTTGTATATTAATATTATACAGATGTGTGTTATAATCAATATAGCAGATGTGTATTATATTAATATATAACAGATATGTGTTATAATCAATATAGCAACCAACCTCCAAAAAAGGAAAGGAGGTATAACTAAAAAGCAAACACAAACCATAAGAAAGTTGGAGTGCTTATTTTAATATGAAAGAAATTAGGCTTTAGAATAAGGAGTTTTACCAGAAATGAAAAGAATATATCAGTGATAAAAGGATCACTCAAGAAGATCCAGCAATATTAAATATTCATGTATTAGATGAGATAGCTTCAAATATCACAATGCAAGAATTAAAGGGAGAAATAGAAAAATCCCTCATTATAATAAAGGATTAGAGCATTCCTTTTGCAGGAAATAAATACAGCAAAATAATTGAGAATTTTCCAGATTTTTTAACTCTAATTTTAATCTGATAATTAAAAACAACACACTGATTTCAATTCTCTGAAACTTACTCAAACTTGTTGTGTGGCCTAGCCACTCAATATTCATTAAGGGTCTACCTTAATGAAAGTTCTATGTACCTTGAAAAGATGTATATTCTGCAGTGTGAGTTAGGGTTGAGGTTCATTTTTTTTCATATAAATATTCAGTTATTTCAGTACTATTTGCAAAAAAGTCATTACTTCTTCATCAGATTGCCTTGGTACCTTTTTCATGTCAGTTGGTTTTATTAATGTGGGCTACTACTAAACTACTTCATTCCATTGATCTATTGCCTATCCTTACATGAATGCAGCAATGTAATTAGAGAAATGAAGTACTGTTAGCTATTCAACTATTTCCTACTTTCTTAAGATTTTATTTTGCATTTTTTTAACTTAAAATAGTTTTATCTCTCTACTTCTTTTTTTTTTAATTTTATTGTTGTTGTATTACATCCATCCCCTTTTTTCTCCCCTCTGTCCCCCTCCCCACCCACCCTATTTTGTATTCTTGATCTTTTGAATTTTGAATTTTTACTTAAATTTCAGGAACAGCTTGGTACTTTCTATTTTTTTTTTATTGTATTTTTTCCATTATCACTATCCCCCTTATACTCCCTCTGCATCGCAATCACCACATTATTGTTCATGATCATGAGTCCTTTTTCCTTTTTGCTCAATCCTTCCACCCCTAACCTCCCTATCCAGAGCTGTCAGCCTGCTATTTATGAGTCTGTCTCTCTTTTGCTTGTTAGTTCAGTTTGCTCATGAAATTCCACATGTGAATGAAATCATTTGGTCTTTGTCTTTCTCTGACTAGCTTATTTCACTTAGCATAAGTTTCTCCAGGTCCATTCATACTGTTGCAAAGGTTAATATTCTTCTTTTTTATGGCTGAGTAGTATTCCATTGTGTAAATGTCCCATAGTTTTATCCATTCATCTACTAACAGACACTTGGGCTGCTTCCTAGCTTGGTCATTATAAATAACACTGCAATGAATATAGGAATGCTTATGATCTTTTGAATTAGTGTTTCGGGTTTCTTTAGATAAGTTCCCAGAAGTGGAGTCACTGGGTCATAAAGCAGTTCTATTTTTAATTTTTTGAGCTATCTCCATACTGCTTTCCACAGTAGCCACACTAATCTGCATTCCCACTAACAGTGCACTAGAGTTTCCTTTTCTCCATAGCTTCTCCACTTTTTGTTGATTTATTGTTGATAGATGTTCTGACCATTGTAAGGTGATATGTCATTTTCATTTTAATTTGCATTTCTCCTATGATTATTAGTGATGTTGAGCATCTTTTAATACATCTATTGGTCATCAGTATGTCCTCTTTGGAGAATAAACCTAACCAAGGGTGTAAAAAATCTGTACTTAGAAAATTATAAGACACTGAAAAAAGAGATGCAAGAATATACAAATAAGTGGAAACACATACTATGTTCATGAATAGGAAGAGTTAACATCATTAAAATGTCCATATAATCCAAAGCAATCTATAGATTCAACACAATCCCTATCAAGATACTAATGATGTATTTCAAAGAACCAGAACAAATATTTCAAAAATTTATATTTGAAATTTATATTTGAACTACCAAAGGCCCCACATAGCAACAGCAATACTGAGAAAGAAGAACAAGTTGGAGGGATCAGGCTACCTAGCTATACTATACTTTACTATACTATACTATACTATACTAGTCTACACCATACTATACTATATAGGCCATAGCAATCAAAACAGCATAATACTGGCATAAAAACAGACATAGAGGTCAATGAAACTTTACAGATCCCAGAAATAAATCCATAATTTTATAGCCAAGTAATATTCAACAGAGAAAGCAAGCACATACAGTGGGCTAAAGACAGTTTATTCAATAAATGATGTTGAAAAAACTGAACAGATGAGTGCAGAAGAATGAAATTAGACCACCATCTTACACCACACACAAGAATAAATTCAAAATGGATTAAAGACTTAAGTGTTAGACCCAAAACCATAAAAAGTCTAAAGGAAAACATAGGCCATAAAATCTGGGACATTACTCGTAGCAATATTTTTTCTGATATATCTCCTCAGGCAAGGGAAACAAAAGAAAAATAAACAACTGGGACTACATCAAACTAAAAAGGTTTTGCATAGCAAAGAATCCAATTAAAAAATGAATAAAGGACATGAATTGCTTGGGAATTTCTATGGAAAAGGCTGCTGGGATTTTTATTATAATCTTAATCCATACAGTATATTTCTCAATTTATTTAGTCCTAAATTTTCTTTGAGTGATGTTTGTAGTCTTCAAGTAGATGTCTTGCATATCACTTGTCAAATGTACCACTGAGTATTTAAGTTTTTTATGTAAATTCTATTTAGTTTATTTTTTGTTTGGTTGTTGGTAACACAGTTTACTCTTGAACAATGTGGGGATAAGGGGTGCAGAACACCTGTGCAGTCAAAAATCCATTATAATGTTTGACTCTCCAAAAACTTAGCTATTAATAAGCCTACTGTTGACCAGAATCCTTACTGATAATAAGCAATTGGTTAATACATATTTTGTATGCTATATGTATTATGTACTGTATCTTACAATAAAATAACATAGAGAAAAGAAAATATTATTTAAAAAGTCATAAGAAGGAGAAACTATTGATTTAAAGATCCATATGTAAGTGGACCCAAACAATTAAATCCCAGACTGTTCAAGGGTCAACTGTACATAGAAATACAGTAAGCTTTGTATATTGATCTTGCATGCTGTAGTCTTGCTAAATTCACTTCTATCACCTATGTACACCATTATATTATGTTGGAGTAAAGAGAGTTTTATTTATCCCTTTCTAATCTTTAACTTTTACTTCATTTTCTTGCTTTATGGCACTGACTTGCTTCAGATACATTTTTAACTGAAGTAGTGAGAGTAGACAGATTTGCTTTGTTCCTGAATCTATTGAAAAAAAGAATACATTACTTTCTTAGTATATTGGTATAGTGAATGACATTAGTTAATTTTTTGAGAATTATTTTGATGGAAATATAATTATTACACTATTTACCATTCTAAAGAGTACAGTTCAGTGGTTTTTAGTATTTTTACAGAATTATACAACCATTGCCACTATAAAATTCCAGAACATTTTTCTTTCCAAAAATAAATTCTCCACCTATTAGCAGTTTCAATTCCTTCATCTCACAGCCTCTTGCACCTACTAATCTACTTTCTTTATCTATGCATTTGTCTATTCCAGATATAGCATATAAATTGAATCATACAACATGTTTTCAAGATTTATTCATGTTGCAGCATAAATCAGTACTCATTCCTTTATATGGCTGAATAATATTCCACTTTATGGAAATACCACATTTTATTTATCCGTTTATTAGCTGATGAATATTTCATTGTTTCCACATTTGTTTCCAGCTTTAGAAGTAATGCTGCCATGAACATTCACATATAAGGTTTGAGTGGATATATGTTTTCAGTTACTGGATTATATAACTAGGACAGGAATTATTAAAAATTTTTTGAGGAATTGCCAAATAGTTTTCCAGAGTGGCTACACCATTTTACACTTTCACTAGGGAAATATGAGGGTTCCAGTTTCTCCACATCTTGTCAACATTTGCCATTGACTCCCTTTTTTTTTAATTTAAGTATCCTAATAGTTGTGAAATGGTATCTTGTTGTGGTTTTGATTTGTGTTTTCCTAAAAAGTAATAGTGCTGAGAATCTTTTTATGAACGTATTACCATTTGCATATCTTTTTTGGAAAAATGTCTTCGCACATTTTTGCTTATGTTAAAATTGGGTTGTCTTTTTATTATTGAATTGTAAGTGTTCTTTTTAAATTATTTATTTATTTATAATTTTTTTATTAAAAATTATTAATATATTTTGTTTATGCTATTACAGTTGTCCCAATTTCCCCCCCTTTGCCTTCCTCCCCCCAGTACCCTATTTCCTCCAGCAATGCCTCCCCCTTAGTTTCTGTCCATGAGTCATACATGTAAGTTCTTTGGCTTCTCTATTTCCTTTATTCTTCTTAACATCCCCCTGTCTATTCTGTAACCACCAATGATTCCTTTCACATCCAGACAATTCACCATTTAATTACTGCCTTCTGTCAGCTTCTCAAATCATATTAATACAAAGTTTTCTTTTCATTATTCCAAAATGCCTACATTAATTCGTTTAAAGAATTACTCTTTTAAGTAATATGAATTGCAATATTACCAAACACATGCAAAAATACATTTACACCCATACATATTTTTGCACATATTTAAAGTACATACTGGATTTTGAAGAGTTAATACAAAAAATTTAAAATATGCCAATAGCTTCCATAATTATTACATGTTAAATGATAGTGGTTTAGATATATTGTGGCAAAATTAAGCAGATTTTTTCTTCTTTAATACTTATTTTACTCTGGAATGCTATTTTTGTGAAATATATCACAGAAATGGTGTATTGCAGAACTCACTTTTGTGAAAGTTGTCCTAGAGGCAGTGCCAAACACATAGTAAAAAATGATTTTGGTTTTTGAGTCAGATCCTCCCTGCTCCAATAATACAACTCAACTTTATTTTAATCTACTGGAACTACAACTTATTCTTTTTGGAGGTTTCCACCTTAAATAGCATATTTGTTTATTTAGGCTGTGCACAGGTCTTACTTCTTTCAATACCCTGTGTTTTTCCTCTACATGTGTTTTTACAAGTTGAAGCCTTCAGAAATAATGGCACTTGCAGTGCTCAGCTGGTCCCCAGAGCAGAAATTATTATGTGTGCTAAGTTGAGGTACAAAATAAAAATCCCTAGGATTTAAATAATTTTGTAGAATAGTATTCTAACTATTTTTTAAAACTTGTGGTTAACTTCCTATGTGGTCCTAAACCAACCCCTGAGCTATTTAAGAGTCTGTTGAGGTAGAGACTAGGTATGTTCACATTTCAATAATAAAGTTTACTATAGCATTAATTCCTTTTCCCAAGCATCCCTGGTTTGGGGGCCTTCATTACTGGAATTGTATATTTCCATGATTTAGTTGAAAGAAATCCCATCTAATTTACATGCTACTATGAGAATATATATTGTCTATGGACATGAATCACATAGTTCAGTAATTTGCAAATTCCATCCAAATTGGTCTTCATTTTCACCATCCTTTCTAACCAAAAGATTGATTGATTTTATAACATACCCATGTCCAGTTGGTTGCTATTTAAAACAGAAATTGCTAACAAAATCTATATATTACACACCCATAAATAAGCACACATTTTATAACAGTGCATAAGAAAGATAATATGTCTTCTATGTAATATACATCCACCTTTTCTTAGGTTTTTCTTCTTCCTTAACTGCATTCAAGTTTTCTGAGTTATTGCAAGTAACCTGATTTTCCCATATTGTGAAATGATTCCAATCTAAGAAAACTTAACCTGCAGTAATGCAGATACAAGTAATATACAAAATTATACCTTATTTAGTAAAATCTATTTATAAGAAGATCACTTTAAAGCATTGATAAGTTAAAGTTGGTTCTTATTCATTCAGCTGCCCTATGTCTTTTGATTGATGCATTTAATCCATTTACCTTTGTACCTGCCTTTCTGTCTGTTTTTTCATCTTCTTAAAGCAAACCCTTTAGCATCTCTTGCAATGCTGATTGGGTGGAGATGTATTCTTTTAGACTTCTTTTGTCTGGGAAACTCCTTATTTCACCTTCCATTTTGAATGACAGCCTTGCTGGGTAGAGTATTCTTGGTGGCAGGCCTTTGTTTTTATTGCTTGAAATATTTTTTGCCAGTCCCTTCTGGCTTGTTGTGTTTCTGTTGAGAAATCAGCTGATAACCTTATGGGAGCCCCCTTGTATGTTAGTAGCTGTTTCTCTCTTGCTGCT
>PVIW01019094.1:0-10250 GCA_004026585.1 Noctilio leporinus
ACTGGAGAGTATTATGCTTAGTGAAATAAGCCAGTCAGTGAAGGACAAATATCATATGATCTCACCCATTATGGGACAATAATGAGCAAAACTAACAACAAGCAAAACAGAACCAAGTATATGAATACAAGGAATAGGCCTTCAGTGGTCAGGGGAAAAGGGATTGGGGGGAGGGGGGAGGCAGAGGCAAGAAAGGGGATCAGTTTAGACAAGAACCTAGTATAAAGGAACCATGGACATGGACAACAGGTGGGATTGACTTTGGGGGGAATGGGTGGGTGGGGAGGGGGACAGAGGGGAGCAAAAAGGGGATGGACGTAATACAACAACAATAAAATTAAAAAAAAAAAAGAAAGACAAAAAAAACATAACAGCATGAAAATTATCATTCATCAAAAAAAAAAAAAAAAAGTAATGGGGATGTAAAGTACAGGAGAGGAAAGATAGCCAATATTGTAATAAATATTCATGGTGTCAGATGGATACTAAACTTATCAGATGATTACTTTGTAACATATAAATGTCTAATAGCTATGTTGTACACCTAAAATTAACATATGTCAACTGTAATTGGAAAAATTTTTATTTCAATAAAAAAAATTTTTAAAGATTTTATTAATTATTTTTAGAGAGGGGAAGGGATAGAGGCAGAGAGGGAGAGAGATATCAATATATGGTTGCCTTTCACCTGCCTTCCAGCTATAGACCGGCTGGAGACCCAGCTTGCAACCTGGTCATGTGCCCTGACTACAGAATTGAACCAGCGATGTCTGGGTTTGCAAGCCAGCGCCTTATCCACTGTGCCACTGGCTAGGGTGGAAAAAAGTTTTTTTTTCCGAAGAAACACTAGGTCATAATCTCATGAATCCAATGACATATTCTTAAAGCATTCTTTATGAATATTTTAATAATGCTTTGTTTTTGCCCTGGCTGGTGTGGCTCAGTGGATTGACAGCTAGCTTGTGAACCACAACATGAAGGGTTCAATTCCCAGTTAGGGCATGTGCCTGGGTTGTGGGCTGGGTCCCCAGCTGGGGGTGCATGAGAGGCAGCCACACAGTGATGTTTCTCTCCCACTCTTTCTCTCTCCTTTCCCTTCTCTCTGAAAATGAATAAAATCTTTAAAAATAGAAGCTTTGTTTTCATTTTGCTAACTTTGAAAAAATCAAGTGTTGCCATATAAGAATGAAAAGTAAAGAGAGGTGAACACTGAGCTCATGACGTACACAAGCCTAAAGAAGGTATGCAGTCTGTCGCAGTCGAATAGAAGAGAAGAGGGGAAAGAAGGAGTCATCAAGCACATGGCAGAATACAGTCCCTAAGCCTGTACTAGAGCAGGCAGCACCAGGGTAAGGTGTCCAGTAGCAGTCCCATGTATGAAAAAATGCATCACGTAACATAATGTCAGGAAGTTAATATTCTCTGTAAATTTTTCTAAATAATATGTAAGAGTGTTTTTGTTTTGCAGTTGTGTGCTACAAAGTATATGGAGTTTATACTTCATTTATGGTTGTACATAATTCAGCAATATTTTAACTCAGATAAATGAAGTCATTCACTAATTGTTTATAAAGGGTCTCTATATTTCTTTTAAGTTTGTGAAACATTTCTACACAGTGAACTCAAATGGGGAGAGGAGACGTTTTTTACTCCACTGCTTGGCTTCTACGATGTGACCCTGTGTAAGGAATTAAACATTTACCTTTGTTTACCTAATCTGACTGGGTATCCTCTTCTGCCATCTTGGAAGTCATGACAAAGGTGGAAATAACAGTGTGTGCATGGCTTGAGACTTAAAAACGTAAGATGACCATCATAATCCAATATAAAACCATGCCATGACTTCTCTTACACTTCAAAATGTTTGTCTCTTATTCTTTTACTTAACTGTGCTTTTCTAAAACATTTCCAATTCCCTCAAGACTACAGTCCATCCTCCTCCTCACAGTTCTCTCAGCAAGTAACTTGTGCCACTATAATAACCCACACTGATGTCTTCAGACATTAAGCCCCACTCCATCTTCTCACTCCTATTCTACCTCCTGTCTTTGAGGAAAAAGTCACCTTTTCTCTTGCCAAGGGGAATGCAGACATTTTGTTTAAAGGATAGCTCTCTCCCACCTACTTGCAAAAAAAGTGTACAATAAATTATCCTTTGCCACTAAGATGTTTTGTGCCCACCAAGATTTTGCAGTTCTCCATGTACTCCTTTTTTCTAACCTCTCAAGATTTTGACTATTTCTAAACACTCTTCCTTATTAATCTCATCCTTTGCACTTGCATCAATTATTAATTCTAATAAACACCTGCCAATGAACATGTACACACACATATTCTACTTCTAGATCAGGCACTTCTTTACCTCTGGATCAGGAATTTCTTGCTTGCTATATTGTCTGCAGTTAAGATTTTAAGATTATATGATACTGAGGGCTAAATCATCTATAAATTTATAAGATAAGCTTTGCTTGACTTCCATGAAAACAACTTTTTTTTTAAAGGGCAATTAATTGGCTGGCCTAGACCTCAGGTTGGTCTAGCTTTAGACAATGCACTTCAAAACCAATTCACTTTCAGTTAAGATAGTGATGTAGGTAAACACAAATTGCGTCCTTATACAATCACATCAAAATTACAGCTAAATTGTAGAAAAACCCTCTCTCAGAACCATCAGAAATTGAGTTGAATATAAGTTTGCCAACTATGGAATTAAAGAAACCACATTAATCCAGACAGGTAGGAGGAGCAGAGATGCAGAAAGGCTAGTCCCATATCCCCATGTGGAAGATATAAATTCAGGAGAAATATCTCAGGAGTGAGGAGTCCTGCCCCACACCAGGCACCCCAGCGCAGGGTTCTAGTGCCAGGAAGGTAAGTCCCATTACTTCTGGGTACAAAGCCAGTGGGGACAGAACTAGTGAAAGAAAATGCTGAAGTCCCAAGCAGTTCTTCTTACCCCACACACAGACTTACCCAGACTCACCCACTCTGAGCTCTAGCACTGGGGTAGCAGCTTGAAAGGCACAGTGGCACACAGGGAGGAACTGAAGTGTCTGGCATCAAGGTGAGAGCTGGGGGACAGCTTTCTCCCTGACAGTAAAGTGGGAAGAGGCCATTGTCCCTTTTCTGAACTTTCCCCTAACAGAGCCACAGAGCTGGCAAGCAGGTGCCATATCTAAGACTCCATCAACCTGGTTAACACTATTTAACCTGCTGACACTCTGTCCCACCCACCTTCCCAGCCCACCCATGCTGTTAACCATGACTTTCCCATAAGAACAGCTGGTCCTGGCTCATGCTTCACACCTTCCTAAATCCTCTCCAAAAAGCAACAGCCAGCCTCAATGAGCCCCTACCCTGCAACCCTTGCTAAATGACCCCAGGCCCAGCATTAGCATACTCCAGCCAAGAGTCACAGCTTGGCTTCCACTGGGAATCTCTAAGTTCATCATAAGTACCACCCATCTCAGATTGCTTTATAGCCTAGGCAGGGTGCCCTCGGAAAAACACAGGTTGGGGCTGACCCTGGCTTGCACCACCTGGGGAAACCTCAGAGCCTGTGCACCTAGCAGACAGCTACAGACCACATGGCAGCACCACCGATCCTCCAAGGAGGGTGGAGGTTGGGAGTCATTGGTCACAGCCAGTCTTTGCAGCTCATTGGCCTAAGTAAATCCTTTCCATTGACCTGCCATCAGCAACCAAAGCTCAAGTACAAGAGGCAGGTGTACTCAGTCCGCACAATGGGTGCACCTTGAGTACCCAGTTTGTGTGATTGGGGAAGTTGGGCCAATGGACCTTACAGGACACATACCAAGACAGGTAGTAATAGTAGCTCTACCTAATATACTCTGTAAATAAACATAGGGAGGTAGTCAAAATGAGGAGACCAACGTGGCTCAAATGTAAGAATAAATCAAAACTCAAAAAAATAACTAAACAAAATGAAGACAGGCAATCTATCAAATGCAGAATTCAAAACACTGGTTATAAGGATGCTCAAGGAACTTAGTGAGGACCTCAAAGCATAAAAAAGATCCAGTCAGAAATGAAGGTTACACTAATTGAAATAAGGAACAATTTACAGGGAAACGACGATAGAACAGATGAAGTCAAGAATCAATGATTTGGAACATAAAGAAATAAAAAAACAAGCCAGAGCAACAAGAAGAAAAAAAAGAAGAAGAAGAAAAAAAAGCGTATAGTGTAAGCAGCCTCTGAGACAACTTCAAGTGTTCCAGTATTCACATCATATGGTTCCAGAAGGAAAAGAGAAAGAGCAAGAAACTGGAACTCTATTTGCAAAAATTATATAGAAAACTTCCTTAATTCAGTGAAGGAAATAGACATTAAAGTCCAGGAAGCACAGAGTCCCAAAAAATAGATGCAAAGAAGCCCACTCCAAGACATATCATAATTAAAATGCCAAAGATTAAAGATAAAGAGAGACTCCTAAAAGCAGCAAAAGAAAAGCAGTTAGTTACCTACAGGGGAGTTCCCATAAGCTATCAGCTGATTTCTCAAATGAAACATTGCAGACTAAAAGGGACTGGCAAGAAATATTCAGTCATGAAAGCAGGGACCTACAACCAAGACTGCTCTACCCAGCAAAGATATCATTTAGAATTGAAGGACATATAAAGAGCTTCCTGGACAAAAAAAAAGAAAAAAAGAGTTCATTATCACCCAACCATTATTATAATGAAATGTAAAGGGATCTTATTTAAGAAAAAATCAAAATGATGACCAATAAAATGGTAATACATATCTATCAACAACTGAATCTAAAAAATAAACTAAGCAAACAAGAACAGAGACATAATCATGAGCATGGAGATCGTTTTGATGGTTGCCAAATGGGAGGGGGTTTGGGGAAATGGATGAAGAATTGGGATTAAGAAGTACAGACAGGTAGTTACAGACTAGTGAGGGGAGGTGGAGTTACAGTATGGGAAATGGAGTAACCAGAGAACTTATACACGACCCAGGGCCGTGAACAAAATTACAAGGATTGCCTGAGGGATTGGCAGGGAGCTGGGGTTAGGGGGCAGGGGAAGGGGAAAAAACTGGGACAACTGTAATAGTATAATCAATAAATATAATTTAAATAAAAACCAACCTATGCTATCTTACTCCTCTTAGTAGTCACAAGGCCTGGTAAACTATGACCACTCTAAATTCTGCCTGTATGAATTAACAAATGCTACTCAACTGACCAAAACTCACCTGGGCCTCTCCCCACACACCTAGTTCTGCCCACATTTCTCAGTGTGGCATACAAAGCCATTAGTGATCTGTTGCCCTCTTTCTGAAGAAGTATTGTTCCCTGTGATTTGGTTAAATCAAACTGGTTAGTATCCCCAAATATGTGAATTTTCCACATCTTTGCTTAAGTTTTAAAAATTTTATTGAAATTATTGGGGTAACATTGGTTAATTAAATTATATAGGTATCAAGTGTACAATTCAAGTACAGGGTGTGTGCAATATTATTGGCAATAACTTTGCATCTCCTTATTTCACATGCTTAATTTTGAAAAAACTACATTTCTAAGATTACGATGTAACATCACTATTTCAGATATAAAGTATTAAACTCTGAGAGCAACCATCATGTCAAAGGAATACAATGTTAGAGCAACCATAATTTCTGGATTGTGTGCAGGTTGAATTGCTAAAGAAATTGCAGACTTTAATAACATCCCTTTATATACAGCTCATAACATGAAGAAGGTGTATGATGCTGATCTTGATGTCGCCACACCAACAAGGAAAACACGTAAGGTATGTAAGGATCACACAAGTCCAGATACTGTACACTGAATCTAGGAGGTAATCGATGAAGATCCAGAAAGTCAATGTGCTCCACAGCAAGAGAACTGCAGATGTCAGATACAACGGTTCGCAAGATTATTGTTGAAGGTATCAGATACAGATTGTATGTTCTTACAAGAAGCCAGTTTACAGAGGGGAGCAAAAAGGGGATGAATGTAATACAACAACAATAAAATTAAAAAAAAGAAGCCAGTTTATGACATGACAAAGGAAAGGTGCTTTGAAAAAGCAAGGAAACTGCTAATAACATGGGAAAATCCCAAAGAAAAAACCCTGATTTTCTTACCTGATGAAAATAATTTTCAGCAGGACCAAAGAGTAAACAGAAGAAACAACAGGTGGCTCTGTGAGGATCTTAATGAAGTTCCAATTGTAATGAAAATGAAATTTCCTGCTACAGTGATGGTGTTAGGTGTTGTCAGCAATGAAGGAAATATCATGACTCTGCATTTTTTTCCACAAGGGTTTAAGGTGACTGCTGATGTTTCCCTTGACATTTTGAGAGAAGTAGTTGTACCATGGATGAAGCAAGTCACAAATGAACATCATCTTATCTTCTATCAAGGTGGTGCATCAGCACATAACACCAAAAAGGTGCAAGAATGTCTCAGTGTCAATGTTCTTGAATTCTGGTCAAAGGAAATCTGGCCGCCTAGTTCATCAGATGCAAATCCTTTAGATTATTATGTATGCAGCATTTGTGAGACAGAAATTAATAAACAACCTTATTCCAATCAAGAGGCTGTTAAAGCTAAGATTGAAAACATGATGATGTCCCTGGATAAGAAAAGTTAAAGTGTGCTCAAGATTCCCAAGTTGAATCGAGTCTATTATTGCAGCAAATGAAGACCTTTTTGAACAATTTAAAAACTAATGACTATGTTTAGGTATTTATGTATAAGAATAAATCTATTTCAGGAGGAGAAAAGATGGCAACAGAGTAGAGGGCAGTGCTAATGGTGTTCTCCAGCGCCAGAGCTGCTGGAGGATAGAGTAGGGAGCACAAGACGTCTGCAGGTCCCTAAGAATTGGAGCGGTCAGCATCTGGACTCAGGAGTGCAGGCTTCAGAGACCTACAGGAGAGCAGGTGAGACAGTTCTAAACAGGCTGGCGGGCTGCGGTCGGCTCTGGGCAGTGGCGGCTCTGCCCAGAGGGGTGTGTTTAACTGAAGCCAGCTCCAGGCTCCCTGGAGACTAGAAATCTGAGCAGTGAAGTGTGGAAAGTGAGGGCAAATGCCAGAGGGAATGAGGAATTGAACTCCTGCAGGGGAGGGACTGTGTGAGAGCCTCCCTCCGGAGACTGAGAGAGAGGAAGAGCCTCCCTGGGCCAGAGGTGGAGGAGAGACCCGTGAGGAGCAGGGAGCGGGGAAGTGCACCTGCAAGAGCAGTGAGACAGCAGAAAACTGTGCCGCTGTGCCACCTGGGAGAGAGTTCAGAGCCCTGGCAAGGCAGTAGGCCCAACCCTGCGCACCCACACCTTCGCCCAGGCTCCCACAAAAACTTGCAATTGTGCTACTGTGCCACTCGGGGAGAGAGCGGCTCAGAGCCCTGGCGAGGGGGGAGGCCCAATCCCACACAACCACATCGGCACACAGAATCCCACAAAATCTCAAAACTATGGGCCCAGAACTTGGAGCTGATGCAACTGGCACGCCCATTGCAGGCAACAAAGGCTGCACTGCGGACTATCTGGGAAGCCAGGCACGCATCACAGAGGCAGCAGTGAAAAACTCCTCAAAAAACTGGACTGCTTGGAGGGTTAGCCTTTGCCCAGTGGAGCCAGGTGCTGTTAGCGGACAGGGGCTACCTCCTTCGGAAGCTGCGGGGGAAGGGCCAACCATCACAGGAGCCATCGAGGTTGCAGCATTGGAGCCAGGTGCCCGTCACAAGCAGAAACCTCCTTGAGAAGCTGGAAGGGGAGGAGCAGCCACAAACACCACAGAAGTATCCTGCAGGTCTTCACACGGAGCCAGTGAGAGATGGGAGGGCCCCAAAACACCAGCTGCACAGAAACCCAGCTAGGCTACTGGAAGCCCAGCCTATCTGGGGGCTGACACTCAGAATTAGCCCTGACTGTGAAAGCCATAGGCCCTGCCACTCCAAGACCAGCTAGACTGTAGAGTGCAGAAACTTGATTAAGAAAAAGAGGCAAAATCAGGAAATGGATCGCTGCTAATCTCAAGCACTTTAGTTACACCAAGAGCTACATAAACAATTTAATCCCTAATCTATCCTTTTCAAAAGTTACTTCCAACCCTCACAATTAGTGCATTTTAAGTAAATACTGTTTATACCATAGTGTATCCAAACTCACTTATTTTCACTCCTCCCCTATCTCAATCCACCTAAATACCCAAGACCCTCCTCCTACACTTGATTTAAAGTCTACTCACTCTCCTACTACAACTCATTCCCAGTCCTCAGTCTAAGTATTCCTCCCCTCCCCAGCTGTTTAAACCCTTTCCTTTTATTTATTTATCTTTTTTGTGGGTGTGCTACTAGGGACTACACATCCTTTTTTTCTGCTAAAAGCACCCAGATCCTGGCTGCACCTGGACCAACCAGGGGTCATTAAGCGTGAACAGGGAGGTAGATGCAGCAACTATATACATAGGCTTATACTGCTTGCTCACACTTGAGGCTTTCTGATTCTCCCCCTCCTCATTTCTATAGAATAGGTTAAGTTGGTTTTTGCTCTCATACCCCTGCTATCTTTGCTACTCATTTGCACCCTTCAAAATTATCTATACTTTAGTCAACTTAATCATTTTTCCCCTCATACAACAGTCTTATCATATCTACATCCCTATTAAGACTGGTTCAGTTGCAGCTGAGGGTGTGATTAAAAGCAGGGGTTACGTTGGAGGGTATGAGTATATAGCTAGGTTCATAGGCAATCGAAAGGGGGATTAAAGGAGAAAAATATCTCTGAAGGTGTGGTTATTTTGCCTGGACTGGTGGTTCTGTTTTAGGAGCAGCTCAAAACAGTGTATGAGAAAGGATAGAAGGAGCACCTTTCAATCAGCCAACTGGAAGGAAAGAAGAAACATACACAACCAATCCAAAATACAACCTGACAGCCCAAGTTAACGACATAAAGGCCACCCTAAGAGCAATAAGTGGAGGAAATCTAGGAGACTGCAACACTGAACTCCACAAATCTAACACAGAAGGGTGCTCCACAAAGGCAGGGAAGCAAAGCAGATTAATCCAAGACAAAAACAAGCAACAACAGACAACCAAAATGGGGGAAAAAAAGAACCAGTCCATCACCAAAAGGAAAGGAACAATCCCCAGAAAAATCACTAAATGAAACAGAGGAAAACAAACTATCAGATACAGAATTCAAAAGAATGATGATAGAGAAGCTCAAAGAGCTCAGCCAGCTCAAAGAAAACTATAAACAACTCCAGGGGAACTACAAAGAACTCCAGGGAAGTCACAAGGAACTTACTGAGAGCTACAACAGCATTAAAAAGGACTTAGAAACTATCAGTAAGAGCCATGAGGAAATGAAGAACACAATTTCTGAATTGAAGAATACAGTAGAACAAATCAACAGTAGGCTAGAGGAAGCAGAGGACCAGATCAGAGTTGGAGGACAATGTAGACAAATACTCCAAGACAGTACAAGGGAATGAAAAAAGGCTGAGCAAGAATGAAGAGGTTTTAAGGGAGCTTCAGGAAAACATTAAACACAATAATATCCGTATCATAGGGATACCAGAAGGAAAAGAGAAATAAGGAATGGAAAACCTGTTCAAAAAATAATGATAAAAAATTTCCCTAACATGATAAGTAAAAAAGTTATTCAAGTTCAGGAAGCACAGAGGGTCCCAATGAAGATCAACCCAAACAGACCAACTCCAAGACACATTATAATTAAAATGGCAAATTTCAAAGACAAAGAGAGAATCCTAAAAGCATCAAGAGAGAAACATTGAATAACATATAAGGGGGCTCCGATAAGGCTATCAAATGATTAGTCAACAAAAACAATACAAGCCAGAAGGGAATGGCAAAAAATATTCCAAGTAATGGGAAACAAAGGCCTGCAACCAAGAATACTCTACCCAGCAAGGCCTTCATTCAAAATGGAAGGAGAAATAAGGGGTTTCCCAGACAAAAGAAGACTAAAAGAATACACCTCTACCAAACCAGCATTGCAAGAAATGTTAAAGGGTCTGCTTTTGAAAAAAAAAAAAAAAGAGGAAAGTAGATCCGGCCAGGCAGACAAAAGTTTGGGAGAGAAGTCCCGTCAGTTATGGAACTGGAGAGTATTATGCTTAGTGAAATAAGCCAGTCAGTGAAGGACAAATATCATATGATCTCACCCATTACGGGACAATAATGAGCAAAACTAACAACAAGTAAAACAGAACCAAGTATATGAATACAAGGAATAGGCCTTCAGTGG
>PVIW01019095.1:0-10249 GCA_004026585.1 Noctilio leporinus
CCAATAATGAAACAACAGAAATAGAAGCGAAAAAACAAATCCCATTTACCATAGCAACAAGAAAAATAAAGTACCTAGGAATCAACTTAACTAAGGAGGTAAAAGACCTGTACTCAGAAAACTACAGAACAATGAAGAAAGAAATCAAGGAAGACACAAATAAATGGAAGCATATACCATGTTCATGGATGGGAAGAATGAACATCATTAAAATGTCCATACTACCCAAAGCAATCTACATATGTAATGCAATCCCAATTACAATACCAGTGACAGACTTCACAGAAATAGAAAAAATACTTCAAAAATTTATATGGATCCAAAAATGCCCATGAATAGCCATTGCAATCTTGAGGAAGAAGAACAATGTAGGAGGAATCACAATCCCGGACTTCAAACAATACTACAAGGCTACTGTCATCTAACCAGCCTGGTACTGGCATAAGAATAGACATATAGATCAGTGGAACAGAATAGAGAGCCCAGAAATAAACCCAGGTCTCTATGGTCAACTAATATTTGACAAAGGTGGAAGGAATATCAAATGGAGTAAAAACAGTCTCTTCAACAAATAGACTGTTGGGAGAGCTGGACAGCAACATGTGAAATGATAAAGCTAGACCACTAATTTACACCATACACCAGAATAAACTCAAGATGGATAAAGGATTTAAACATAAGCAGTGCCATCATAAAGGTCCTGGAGAAAAATATAGGCAGTAAACTTTTGGATATCCTACCCTGAAATATGTTTACTGATACTTCACCAAGGGCAAAGGAAATAAAAAAACAAATCAACAAATGGGACTAGTTCAGCTAATGAAAATATCAGCAAAATTCAAAGGGAACCAACTGTGTGGGAAAAAATAATTGCCAATGATACCTCAGACAAGAGGCTAATGTCCAAAATATATAAAGAACTAATGCTACTCAACACCAGCGAGACAGACAGCCCAATTAAAAAATGGGCAAAGGACCTGAATAGACAACTCACTGAGGAAGATATACAAAGGGCCCAATGGCATATGAAAGAATGCTCAACATCACTAGTCATCAGAGAGATGCAAATTAAAACCACAATAAAATACCACCTCACACCTGTCAGAATGGCAATCATCAACAAATCAACAAACAAGTGTTGGCGAGGATTTGGGGCAAAGGGAACCCTCATACACTGTTGATGGGAATGTAGGCTGGTGCAGCCACTTTGGAAAACAGTATGGGGTTTCCTTAAAAAACTAAAAATGGAACTGTCTTTTTTGATCCAGCAATTTCACTACTTGGGCTATACCCAAAGAACCCTGAAACACCAATTCATAAGAACCTATATACACCTATGTTCATAGCAGCACTATTTACAATAGCCAAGTGCTGGAAACAGCCTATGTGACCATTAGGGGATGATTGGATCAAAAAACTTCGGTACATTTGCACAATGGAATTCTATATAGCAGAAAGAAAGAAGGAACTTATACCCTTTGCAACAACATGGATGGAACTGGAGAGTATTATGCTTAGTGAATTAAGTCAGTCAGTGAAAGACAAATACCATATAATCTCACCTAATACAGGAGACTAATGAACAAAACACACAAATAAGTAAAACAGAACTAAGACATGGAAACAAGAAACAAACTTTAAGTGTGCAGAGTGGAGGGAGGAGGAGGAATAAGATGCAAAGAAGAGGAGCAGTTCTCTGCTCAAGGAACTAGCATGGATGACCCATTGACATGGACAACATTGGGATTGACTGTGGGAAGGGGGTGGGGAGGGTGGGGCTGGGAAGAGCAGTAGGGAAAATGAAAGAAATATAACACAATAACGATAAAATAAAAGTACAAAAATCTATTAGAATTATACATGCATACACCCAGAAATTCCACTTTCAAAACTAGCTTTCAGAAAAATAAACATCTACATGGAATACTTTTATAGTATTTTTGTTAGTGATGAAAAATGAAATAAAACACAAATAAGAAATGTATGGAATACTTATTGGTAAAGAAATAGAAAGCTAGGTTTCAGTACATTTTTTTCCTATAGAATATTACACAGAAATTATAAAGAATGAATTAGAAATCTACTCTGGTATAAAACTGGATTGGAGAGAGAAGTATCAGAGATAGAAATGTGCCTATAGTATGATCTCATTTTTAAACCATAATGCTTCCAAAACATTAAACATATATATGAAGTCTGTTCAGAAAAAGCCTATTCATTATTAGTGTACCAAGAATGGTTTGCACAACGTTAATGTAACCTGGCAGCCAAGGAGAGTGGATTAGAATACTCATGGATGAACCATGACAACTTAACCATACTAGTCAATGGGTGGTAGATAACTATTGAGTGAACATGGATACTGTGGGGCTGTCACATTCAAAGTGACTGAGCCATTAGAGCAATGAATCTCCATCAAATTTTGCATTAAGATTGAACATTCCTCCACAGAAACTATTTCAAAATTCAAGTCTTTTGAGGATGATGTAATGGATGCAGTGCAAATAAAAGTGTGCCACAAATGCTTCCAAGATGGTTGAGAACCTGTTAAAAGTGATGAACATTCTGGAAAGCCTGCAACAAGCAGAACACCTGAGAATGTTGAGCAAGTACAGGCTACAATCAAAGATCCGAACAGTGTGAGAACTAGAAGCTGATCTGGGGATTCTAAAAACCACTGTGTCTGAGATTTTGACACAGGATCTTAGTCTGAAATGTGTTGTGTCAAAATTCATTTTGCAGCTTCTGCTACCAGAACAGAAGGAACATGTGCTGCAGTTGCTAATGAGTTGCTTCAAACTGTTACCAATGAACCAGAAGAAGGTCATAACTGAAGATGAATGGTGGGTCTAAGGCTATGATCTGGAAATGAAGGCACAGTCACCCTAATGGAAGTTGCCTGGTTCTTCATGGCTAAGGAAGACATGGCAAAGTTGCAACAAGATCAAGATTATGTTAGCTGTGTTTTTTGATTCAGAAAGTGTTGTCCATCACGAGTACACACATCCAGACCAAAAAATTAATGAGTCCTACCTCAATGTTCTTCATTGGTTGAGTGATGCAATACGATGAAAATGGCTGCAGCTATGGGCAACAAATGATTGTCAGATTCATCACGACACATGCCTCTTCATGCATCAAGTCTTATGCAGAGATTTTTTGTGAAACATTAAATCACCCATGGGACTCAGCCCCCTCTACCAGCCCATATTTGGTGCCTGCAACTTCTGGCTTTTCCCAAAACCAAATCTATGTTTGAAAGGGAGGATAAATCAGACCATCTATGAGAGTAAGGAAAACACAATGGGGCAACTGATGGAGATTCCAACAAAGGATTTTGCAGAGTATTTTGAACAGTAGAAGAGACCCTGGGAGAATTGTGTGAGGTCCCAAGGTGCTTACTATGAAGGGGACTAAGGCATCATTATCCTAAGCACAATGTTTCTTTTATCTTGTATCTTCTTTAAATAAATGTCTCTTTTTATTATGTGGCTGGCTACTTTCTGGACAGACCTAGTATGTATGTGTCTATCTATGTGAGTGTATATGTATATTATGTGAAAATGAAGCACTATGTAAGGAAGTAGCCTGGATTGTTAAAGTAGGTTACCTAAAGACAAGGAATATAATACAGCTCAAGGGATCAGAAGAAAGAAGAAACCAAAAATGGGAAAGAAGGAAAAACAATACACTAAAAATGTGATATAATGAGATCATATTCATATATTTATGTATACTTACATACATAGATTTCATGTACAGTTTATGTACAATTATATCACATTTATATACTTTTGTGAGTGTACATAAAAACACATGGGGGGAAACCTTAATATCAATTTTTTAAAAAATATGAACCTGCTGTTGCACTGTATTGAATAATGTCCCTCAAAAATTCATATTCACTAGGAACCTCTGAATGTGACTTTATTTGGATATAAGGTTTTTGCAGATACAATCATTAAGATGAGGTCATCCTGGATTAGAATGTGCTTTACATCTATAATTAGTGTCTTTATAAGAAGATCATGTAGAGACTTACAGGAAAGATGGCCATGTGAAGACAGAGGCAGTGACTAGGGTCATGCTGCCACAATCGAAGGAGTGCCAGGAGCTGCCAGGTGCTGGAGGGAAGGGTCTCCCTCTAAAACTTTTGAAATGAGTATGGCCCTGCTGAGACTTTTATTTTGCACTTCTAGTCAGAATCATTTCATGCTCTTATAAGCCACCAAGTTTGTTATGGTAGAGCTAATACCATTTGCTATGGTAGAGAAAATTAATACAACGAGTGTATAGAATTTTTTATAAAGAATTCATTCATTGTTTTTAGAGAGGGCAGTGAGGAAGGAAGAAAGGGAGATAAACATCAATGCATGGTTGCCTTTCACCTGCCTCCCGCTACGGACGTGGCTGGAGACCTGGCTTGCAACCTGGTTATATGCCCAGGCTGGGAGTCAAACTAGTGACCTTTGGGTTTGCAGGCCAGCATCTATCCACTGAGCCACCAGTCAGGGCTAACATAGTATAGATTTTATATGTTTGGTCATGTGAAAATCATTCATCCTGATTCTATCTCAAACGAAGCTACAAATAACATGGGCTATGTTAGATTGCAAATTCCATGACTATCCTGTTCACTCATATGTTTCTAGTACCTGGTACAAAATTGGCACATAGTAGGAGCTTTATAAATATTTGCACAATAAATATTAATAGATACATTAAAAATACACATAGGCCCATGCTTTTGAATTTTGAAAGTAATTTGATTTCTGCATGTTGACGTATGAGGCCAGCTTTCTAGAGTACATTTTGTTTTTGACTAAGCTCCCTGGCCTTTATTTAATATGAGTGTTGGAGCCAAGACTCAATACCCAGTAACTCTGAAAACAGTAATTGGGAAGAAAAAGTAATAATAGTAATAGTTGTAATGGCAGTGAAATCTAACAAGGAAATCCAGGCCTTTCATCTACACATTATACTGTTTTTTTCACAACCACTCTAAACAATTTCTCCGTTATCAGTAAAGCAGAAATAACCTAACCACAGGATACCCACCAGGAGGATTTGATCAGCTGTGCCTATGAGACCTCTTCTCCAAAAAGTAAGCTTGTGTTGCATTCTGTAATAAATTGTTACAGAAACCTTTCCAGAACATAAAAGTTATGCTGGCATCTGACTGAAGGTTACTGTGAGCATTCTGGAAGAATTTCAATAGGAATAGAAAGGCCAGGCAAGTGAGTCAAGTCATTTCAGAACCATTGTTGAAGGGTAATGCCAGCATTCCACAGGGATTTCAGCGCTCAGCTAGAGGGCAGCAGAATTATTGCTGACATATTCCTTGTGGAGTGCTTTAACCTCATGGCCAAAGTGTTTTCAAAACAATTCTGCTGCGATAGTAAAAAATATATATCCATGCTGTGCATTCCCAGAAGAGCATGCTGGCTTCCTTACTGACATGAGCCAAGAACTGAAAAAGAGCTGAGAGAGTAAATTGGTAAAGTACTACCACAGAGATTTTATTCTAAATACTGGTTAGGGAAGCCCCATAGTCCCAAAAGGTTGGAGACATTAGATGTTTTACCGGCTATGTGCTGAAATGAATAATTCACAGAAAAAAAAAATGCTCTTAACTCTATTCAGGTAAGATTATATGGTAAAGTAAGAGAAAATACCAGATAAAATATTCTCTTTTATGTGGTCTTTCTGGCAAGCCCCTAAAATAATCTTTCATATGTACCCTGTATAGAGAGCACTCTGCTAGATACTGGGGAATAGAGCCATTGCAGCTCAAGCTAACTGAGCATGTGAGACATTCATATTTCAACAAATATTTAACCCCAATCTACAAGAGCAGAAAAATTAGTAAGCTTCTAACTGGTCTTCCTGCTCCTAGTTCTGTACCTTTCTTTTCCCCACCATACACAACTCAGAAGTCCTCCCCACCACCTTTCAAAGTCCTGAATGTTCAGAGCTTTATCTCACCACCCTTATCCCTGCCACTCTGCCACTCACACTGCTTCAGCTAATTCCTTGCCCTCAAGGCCTATGCCTGACGCCCTTTTAAACCACCCATCTCTCTTAATATATATGGATCCTTCCATCCTTTAGGTTTCAGCTTCAATGTCAATACCCCCTTAAACAAGCCTTCCTTGACCTTGCCTATAAATTATGCACATCCTTATTCCCTATCACAGTTCCTTTTTATTGTTTTTTAAAACTGTCTACTTATAATTTCTAATTATTTTATTTGCTTATTTAGATCCCTTTTTACCAGGTCTTATGTCTTGTTTGCCAATATATATTCAGTGCTTAACACAGTAAGTAGATAATAACAATGACTGAGAAGAATTAATATTTTACTAAAAACCTTTATTGACTGAATGATCCAAAATGATCAACACTGACTCAACCCCAACTAAACAGAAACAGAGTTCAAAATTTAGTTGTAAACTTCTATTTTCCATAATTTTAGCTCAAGATGGTGAAAGATGAAAGAAGATGAAAGTCAACTTTTATTTTAAAACTGCTGATTTTGTTTTCATTTCATATCCTCAGCACCATTCTACAGGGAAGGGCAATTCTGTAAAATATCCGAAAATTCTAAAAAGACATTTTGTTCTCAAGTTACTTAAAATCTAGTTATAATTTAATAGTAGTCTGAGGACAAATAATATAATAAAGTATAACCACAAAAATAATAGCAAAACAAGTTGGCAGTACAGGAACTATGGAAAATAGTATGGCAGTTCCTCAAAAAATTTATTTTGGGTATATTCCCAGAAGTAATGTGGCATACCTGTGTTCATAGCAGCAGCATCCACAATATCCAAAAGATAGAAGCAACCCACATATTATACATCAATGGATGAATGGTTGAACAATATATACAATAGAATATTATTCAGTTTTAAAAAGGAAGAAAATTATGACATGCTATAACATGTATGTAACATAAGGATATTATGCTAAATAAAATAAGCTAGTCACAGAAAAAAAAAAAAAAAACAAATAATATATAATTTCACTTATATGAAATCCCTAGAGTCAAGTTCATAGAAACAGAAATAGAAAGATGGTTGCCAGGGACTGAGGAGGAAAATGGGAAGTTACTGCTTAATGAATATAGAATTTCAGTTTTGCAAGGTGAAAAAGTTCTGGGGGTGAGTTGCATAATAATGTGTGCATATATATATATATATATATATATATATATATATATATATATCATTACTGAACTGTGCACTTTAAAATAGTTTAGATGGTAAATTTATGTTAGGTGTATTTTTAAAAAGATTTTATTTATTATTTCCAGAGAGAGGGGAAGGGAGAGAGGCAGAGACGTAAGAGACATCAATGTATGGTTGCCTTTCACCTGCCTCCAGCTATGGACTTGGCTGGAGACCTGTCTTGCAACCTGTTTATGTGCTCTGGCTGGGAATCCAACCAGCAAACTTGGGTCTGCAGGTCGGTGCCTATCCACTGACCCACCAGCCAGGGCTGTTAGGTATATTTTTAACTCAATAAACAACTCAGATGCTCTTTGGCTAATCCTGTCTTTGTTGGAGGCCTTAACACATTAAGCAGCCACTCCTTTATTCAGCACCATGTGTTCTGCTTGTGTCTTCTGCCAGACAGCCTGGAAGGAAGGAATTAGATAGGTCAGTACTTTAAAACAATGAATGCCCTTCAAAGTCACACCTTACCCACAAAGCCACCATCATGGAAAAGGTAGGTACATTAATCATCTTCCAGGCTGGAAATGAAAAAGAATAGATAAATAAACAACCTATCATCATGATCAGGTATCAAAGGTTTATTTTAGGTCATACCTCCATTGAAGTGAATTTCAATGTTGTCAGGAGCAATCTCATGAATCTTCTGTAGTCTTTTTAATGAGTAATTCATGTTGGGAGGAAGCATCCTCCTATAAGCTTCATTGTGAGGGTCCCCATCATTTCTCTACCTGTTCATTTTCGGTAATCTCAAAGGAATCTTGAAAGAGTGTTATACATTTACCCCTGTATTAAGTCCCTCTGCCTGAAATACATACTAAGTATAATTAACGCAAATGGTAGGCAAGTCAATAACTTAGGAGATACTATTAGCATTTTTCCTGTTTGTGCTTTATGGAGAAGGGTTATCATTTTAATGTTATTTTAAAATACTTTTAAAATAATATTTTTATTATGCATATACAGGTAACCTCCATATAACACAGCACTTCTATAACACAATTTGAAAATTGGAGGAACTCCTCATACAACATGGAATCCAAGAACATGGTTTCACTCTAACACAGTGAGCATAATAAGGGCTTTTTTTTTTTAATTAATTAATTTATTTTTTTAGAGAGTGGGGAAGGGAAACAGGCAGAGAGAGAGAGAGAAACATCAAGGTATGGTTGCCTTTCACCTGCCTCCAGCTATGGACATGGCTGGAGACCTGGCTTGCAACCTGGTTATGTGCCCGGGCTAGGAATCGAACCAGTGACCTCTGGGTTTGCAGGCCAGCACTTTATCCACTGAGCCACCAGCCAAGGCTAAGACCTTTTAAAAGCAAAAAATATCTCATTTGAAATTAGGAAAATCCCAGGAAAACATGGAATGTAATAAGACCTTTTAAGAACAAAAGATATCCCATTTGAAATTACTAAAATTCATAAAGATCCCTCAGCTAAAAGCAAGCTATCTAAAATAACAATTTTATTTTATTTTATTTTTTGCAAAAAGGTACAGGATAGAAGTCAAGATAATACTGAAGAAAGCTCAGAGGATGAAGATATCTTGTCAAAAAGAAAATACCATCAGTTAATGGTGCTCAGTAGTGATAATGAAGAAAACATTATTTAATACATATTAATATGTTACACCTTTGGTGAAAACTGCTTTAATAAAGATGCTTCTCTTAATTATGAAAATATAATTGTATGCTTTTTAAATTTTTGGAAGTTAATCCCTTTTTTGTACTAGTTCTCTGTTTCTTATAACACAGATTCATATAACATGGCATTTTTAGGAGCCTAATTATATTATAAAGGGGTTACCTATTTATAGAATATAATAAAATGAAGTAAATGAAATATAAAAATTTAAAATATGCCAATAGCTTACATAATTATTACATGTTAGTATTGATAGTATTTTAGATATATTGTAGCAAAATTAAGCATACTTTTTCTTCTTTAATACTTATCTTACTCTGGAATGCTATTTTTGTGAAATATATTACAGAAATTATATATTGCAGAACTCACTTCTGTGAAAGTTGTCCTAGAGACAGTGCCCAACCCATAGTGAAAAATGAATTTGGTTTTTGAGTCAGATCCTCCTCACTCCAATAATACAAATCAACCTAATTTTAAGCCACTGGAACTACAACTTACTCTTTTTGGAGTTTTCCATCTTAAATAGTAGATTTATTTATTTATTTATTTATTTAGGCTGTGCACAGGTCTTACTTCTTTCAATACCCTCTGTTTTTCCTCTACATGTGTTTTACAAGTTGAAGCCTTCAGAAATAATGGCACTTGCAGTGCTCAGCCAGTCTCCAGAGTAGAAATTATTATGTCTACTAAGTTGAGGTAAAAGGTAAAAATCCCTGGGATTTAAATAATTTTGTAGAACAGTATTCTAGCTATTTTTTGAACTTGTGGTTGACTTCCTATGTGGTCCTAAAATAGCCCCTGAACTATTTAAAGAATCTGGAGGGAGGGAAGATGGCGACAGAGTAGAGAGCAGTGCTGATGGTGTTCTCAAGTACCAAAGCAGCTAGAGGACAGGATAAGGAGCGTGAGACGTCTTCAGGACCCTGGGGATTGGAACGGACAGCATCTGGACACAGGGGAGCAGAGCCCAGAGGCAGAGGAGGCCAGCAGGACAGTAGCCCGCAGGCCCAGAATACAATCAGACAGCCCAAATAAACGACACACCAAGAACAGCAAGTGGAGAAAATCTGGGAGACAGCAACATTGAACTCCACAAATCTCCTATCACAGAAGAGTGCTCAACTAAGGCAAGGAAGCAAAGCAGGTTAACCCAAGGAAAGAACAAAATAAATAAAAAAATAAAGAGCAAGCAAGAACAGACACCTAAAATGGGGAAAAAAAGAATCAGTCCATCACCAAAGGGAAAGGAAGAATCCCCAGAAAGAACACAAAATGAAACAGAGGCACCTGGAATAGCAGATACGGAATTCAAAAGAATGATGATAGAGAAGCTCAGTGAGCTCAGCCACATCAAAGAAAACT
>PVIW01019096.1:0-10245 GCA_004026585.1 Noctilio leporinus
TATAGCAGAAAGAAAGAAGGAACTCGTACCCTTTGCAACAACATGGATGGAACTGGAGAGTATTATGCTTAGTGAAATAAGCCAGTCAGTGAAGGACAAATACCATATGATCTCACCCATTACAGGACAATAATGAACAAAACTAACAACAAGCAAAACAGAACCAGATATATGAATACAGTGAATAGGCCTTCAGTGGGCAGGGGGAAGAGGGATAGGGGGAAGGGGGAGGCAGAGGCAAAGAAGGGGAGCAGTTTAGACAAGAGCCTAGTATGAAAGAACCATGGACATGGACAACATGTGAGACTGACTTGGTGGGGGAGTGGGTGGGTGGGGAAGAGGACAGAGGGGAGCAAAAGGGATGGATGTAATACAACAACAATAAAATTAAGTTTTAAAAATCCATTATAAAATGTAGGGAACAAAAGGCAATTAAAAATTAATTTCTGATTAAAGCATCTTATTAAAGCGAAAAAAAAAAAAAAAAAAGCAGAGCAGAGCAGGAAGGGGGACTCAGGGCCCAGCCCAGCCTCCACTCAGCCCACACAGAACTGCCAGCAACATCAAGAAGAGGGCTGATCTTCTTACACAGAATGAACCCCACCCACTCTTGTGAAATGGACAGCTATTTAATCAGAAACTAGACATTATTGGAAATAAGCTGGGATAGGCCAAGATGGGTGGTGTAGGGATAGGGGAAACACCCAAAATTTTCCCAGAAGTCTGACCTGTGCCTCCCAAGGGAGACCTAGGGTCCTACCTTCTCAGTAGCAACAGAAGCTCCCTCTAGATGCAGATGGAGGTGATACAGGTGGTGTAGCCAGAAGTTGGACAACCCACCTGACACCTTGAGCTGATTAAAAAACCAGAGGCAGATTCAGAAAAAGGCAGAAGGTGAACTCCAAATGGCTGACAAATTTCACCTCCATCTTCAGAATTTGCATTTTTCCTTTTCTTCCTTTCACACGGCCTTTTAATATTTCTCTTTTGCTTCAGCTGTATTTCAATTAATTCACTACTCTGTCTCATTTTTATTCTTTTATCCAGATTTTGTATTATTTTTTATTTTATTATTTCAAATCTCACATTGCAATTTTCCCTTGTCTGACTCCATTTTGCCTTCTTCCTGCCCTTTCTTGTTGTAATTTTTTTCTCCCATGCTACATCTTGTTTCTATTCCCTACTCTTGCTATTTCTCCTTCCTCTGTCCTCTAAAAAGTATTTTTCCTTCCTTTAGTGAGCTCACATTTCCACCTTTATAAATTGTGGATTGTTGGGCATGGATGTTATGATTATTGCTGCTGTTTTATGGTATTTTTATTTGTTCACTATTTCATACTTCAAATCTCATGTACTACTCTCCCCCTGTGTTACTCCATTTTGCCTTCCCCCTACCCTTGCTCATTTGAGTTGAAAATTTTTTTTAAGTTTTCCCTTCCTTAGCCTGGATATTATTCCTTACTCTTACTACTTTTTCACCCCCTACCTTCTCAAAACCTTTTTTCTTTACTGTAGACATCTCACATGCTCTTTTCTTTTTTGTATAGTATTCTTATTCCCTTTCCACCTTTATTAATCTTTGCTCAGCTGTTGTTATTGACTCTGCTGTGGTTTTTCTGAAAATTTGTTCTCTTTGATTCACCACTATTTTATTTTATTTCAAACTTCATAGTATACTCCTTTTTTTATTCCATTTTGCCAGCACCCTTCCTTTTTTACTTACATTTTAAAATTTATTCTCTCCCTTCCTTCTCCTCATTTCTAATCCCTGCTCTGATTATTTCTCCTCCCTCCTCCCACTCAAAATCATTTTTATCTCCTTTAGTCATCTCATATTCCCTTTTTCCTATTTTACAATCTTAATTGTAACCTTAAATCTCTCTCCACCTTTATTAATCTTTGCTCACTTGCTATTGATATTGCTGATATGGTAGGAGAGTATTTCTGCTGGTGTTGGTTGGGATTTCTGGTAATACTGCTTTGTTGACCAGCACCTATACAACTGCATACAAAACTTGGGATCATGACTCCCAGTCAGCCAGCTGGAGAGGAGAACTCACCAACAAATGAGCCACCAATAAGCAAAGCCCAAATACAAGAGAGCCCACAGAAACTGAATAAAGGGCAACTTTAGAACATCCAGATCAGAAAATCAAAGAGACTGCACCCCTGAGTCCAACACGTCTCCTAATAGGAGGTCACATGAAAATAGGGAAGCAAACAGACCAATCTAATACACAGAAACAAACAAAAAACAGAGTCACCTAAAATGAAGACACAACTCATTAGTGGATTGGTGCCAACCTGAGAACCCAAGGGTTGCTTGTTTGATTCCCAGTCGGGGCACGTAACCAGGTCTCCAGCCAGGTCCTTAGCTGGAGAAAGGTGAAAGGCAACCATACATTGATGTTCCTTTCCCTTTCTTCCTCCTCCCTGCTCTTCTCTCTGAAAATAATGAATAAAATAGTTATAAATAAATAAAAGAACTCATTAGATCATATACATAAGTGCTTTGTGACATTGAGTTAATAAAGCTAATGTGATAATCATAAGAAAAGAATAAAGAGGTGTTAAGGGAGATGCAGGACAACATGAAACAATAATATTTGTATAATAGGGATACCAGGAGAAGAAGAGGAGCAAGGGATAGAAAACCTGTTTGAAAAAGTAATGACAGAAAACTTTCCCTAACTTGATGAGAGAAAAAGCTCACAAGTCCAAGAAGCACAGAGGGTCCAAATCAAGACAACCCAAAGAGGCCCACTCAAAGACACATAATTAAAATGGCAATATTCAAAGACAAACAGAGAGTCTTACAAGCTGTAAAGGAGAAACAGCTAATAACAAACAAGGGAGCTCTGATAAGGCTGTTAACTGTTTTCTCAACAGAAACTCTATAAGCCAGAAGGGAATGGCGGAAAATATTTTAATGGCAGCTATGAAAAACAAAGACCTGCAACCAAGACTACTCTACTCAGCAAGACTCTCATTTAAACTGGAAGGCAAAATGAGTTTCTGAGACAAATGAAGGCTAAAAGGATACATCTCCACCAAATCAGTATTGCAAGACATCCTAAAGGAACTGCATTAAAAGGTGAAGAAAGGGAGTGAAAGAGAGGAACAGGGGTATAAAGGGGAAGATGGCAATGAATAAGTGCCTATCAATAATTTCCTTAAATCTAAATGAATTAAATGATCTAATCAAAAGACATAGGGTAGCTGAATGGGTAAGAAAACATGACTGACATATGTACTGTCTACAAGAGACCCACGTCATAACAATGACATTGTTAAATAAAATGAAGGGATTTTCCATCCCTTCGACTGAATGTGAAGGGATGGAAAAAATATTCCAGGCAAATGGACATGAAAAGAAAGCTGGAGTAGCAAACATATCTGACAAAATAGACTTCAAAACAAAGATCATAAAAAGAGACAGAGAAGGACACTTCATAATACTTAAGGGAAGACTCCATCAAGAAGACATAACCATTGCCAACCTATGTATATGCACCCAATATAGAATTACCCAAATATATAAGTAAAATCTTACAATAGGGGGTTTTAACACCCCACTGTCAATAATGGATAGAATTTTCAAAGAATCAACAAGGATATTGTGACATTGAACAAGACTGTAGATCAAATGAACTTCATTGATACACACAGAAGTTTTACCCCAAAGAAGCAAAATACACATTCTTTTCCAATGCATGTGGAACATTTACAAAACTAGACCACATGATAGGACACAAAAAAAGGCCTCAACAAATTCAGGAACTGAAATCATATCAAGGATTTTCTCAGATCATAATGATGTAACTAGAAACTAGCCTCAAGGAAACTACTCGAAAACATTCAAATTCAAGTAGACTGGATAACGCTATTAAACAATAAGGTCAAGAGAGAAATAAAAAAGTTTCTGGAAACAAATGAAAGTGAACACACAATAGGCCAAAGTCTATGGGACACAATAAAGGCAGTCCTGAGAGGGAAATTCATTGAAATACAGTCCTACCTAAAACGATAGAAATTTTTCAAATAAACAGCCAAACCTACATCTATGAGAACTAAAGGAACAACAACAAACAAAGCCTGGAGCAAATAAAAGGCAGCAAATAAGATCAAGGCAGAATGAAAAGATACATAATTAAAAAAATAATTTAAAGGACCAATAAATCCAGGAGCTGGTCCTTTGAAAAAATAGACATATCTTTAACCACACTCATCAAATAAGTAAATGTGAGATGACTCAAATGAATAAAATCAGGAGCAAAAGAGGAAAAATTACAACTGATATCACAGAAATACAAAAGATTGACAGGAAGTTATTTATGAAAAACTATTATGCCAAGAAATTCAACAAACTGGGTGAAATGGACACATTTCTAGAAACATAATCTTCCAAAAACTGAATCAAGGAGAAGCAGAAAGCCTGAATAGACAGATAGCAACTAGTGATATTAAAACTGTAATCAATAAACTCCTGGTACACAAAAGCCCCAGACCGAACACCATCATAGGTGGATTTACCTAACATTTAGGGATGAGCCAACTCCTATCCTTTTCAAACTATTCCAAAAAATTCCAGAAGAGGAAAGATCCCCAAACTTTTTTGAGGTGAGTATTATCCTAATTCCAAAACCAGGTAGACACAACAAAGTAAAACTACCAGCAATGTCACTGATAAACATAGATGCTAAATTCTCAAACAATATTGGCAAACTGGATCCAGCAATACATTTAAAAAGATCCTACACAATGATCAAGTGGGATTCATTCAGTGATACAGGGAAAGTACAATAATTACAAATCAATAAATGTAATACATCACATAAACAAAATGAAACACAAAAATCATATCATATCAGTAGATGCTGAAAAGGCATTTGATAGAGTATAGCACCCATTTATGAAAAACAACAACAACAACAACAACAAATGGGAGTAAAGGAGCATACCTCAACATAATAAAGGCCATGTACAAGAAACCTACAACCAACATCATACTCAATGGGCAAAAACTAAAAGCTTTCTTCCTAAGATCAGGAACAAGGTAAGGGTGTCCACTTTTACCACTTCTGTTCAATATAGTATTGGAAATTCCAGCCACAGCATTCAGAAATGAAAAATAAGTAAAGGGCATCCAAATTGGAAAGAAGTAAAACTCATTGTTTGCATGTGACATGATAGTGTATATGGAAAATCCTGTAGGCACCACCAAAAATCTATTTGACCTAATAAGTGAATTTGGCAAAATAGCAGGGTGCAAAATCAATATTCCAAAATTGAAGGCATTTTTGTATGCCAGCAATGGAAGTATCAGAAATAGAAACCAGGGAAAAAATCCCATCTACTATAGCAACAAGAAAAATAAAGTACCACAAAATAAACTCACCTGTGGAGATAAAAGATCTGTACTCAGAAAACTAACACTGAAGAAAGAAATTAAGGAAAATGCAAATAAATGGAAGCATATACTGTGTTTGTGGATTGGGAGAATTAACATCATTAAAGTGTCTATACTACCCAAAGCAGTCTATAGATTCAACACAATCCCTATTAAGATACCAATGGCATATTTCACACCTCCAGGAAAATATTTCAAAAATTTATATGGAACTGAAAATGACCTCAAATTTCCACATCAATCTTGAGAATGAAAACAAAGTAGGAGGAATCATAATACCTATATCAAACTATATTATAAGGACACTGTAATCAAAATAGCCTGGTACTGGCATGAGAACAGACACATATAGTTCAATGGAACAGAATAGAGAGCCCAGAAACAAACCTAGGTATCTATGATCAATTAATATTTGACAAAGGGGGCAGGAACATAAAATGGGAAAACAAATGGTTTGGGAGATCTGGACAGGTACATGCAAAAAAACCAAAAACCAAAAAACAATGAAATTAGACCACTAACTCACACCATACACAAAAATAAACTCAAGATGGAGAAAAGGATAAAAGATGGCGACAGAGTAGAGAGCTGTGCTGATGGCGTTCTCAAGTACCAGAGCAGCTGGAGGACAGGATAGGGAGCAAGAGACCTCTTCAGGTCCCTAAGAATTGAAGAGGTAAGCATTTGGACTCAGGGGAGCACAGCCCAGAGGCAGCAGAGACCTATAGGGGAGCAAGTGAGACAGTTCCAAACCAGCCAGCGGGCCAAGGTTGGCTCTGGGCAGTGGCGGCTCTACCCAGAGGGGTGTCCCTAACTAAAGCCAGCTCCAGGCTCCCTGGTGACTAGAAATCTGAGCAATGAAGTATGGGCAGTGAAGGCAAACACCGGAGGGAATGAGGAATTGAACTCCTGCAGGGAAGGGACTGTGTGAGAGCCTTCTTTGGCGACAGAGGAAGCTCCTCACTGGGAGAGAGGCAGAGGAGAAGAGACCTGCAGGGAGCAGGAGCAGAGGTAGCAGGGAAGTGCACTGGCTGGGGGGGGGCGAGAGGACTGAAAACGTTGCTGCTGGGCCACCAGGGAAACAGCTGCTTGAAGTCCCTGTGAGGGGAGAGGCCCAGCCCCGCATACCCACACTGGCCCCCAGGCTCCCACAAAAACTCCAAACTGCAAGCCAGGAACTTGTAGCAGGGGCAACTGACCTGCCCATTGCAGGCGACAAAGGCCACACTGCAGATGCTCTGGGAAGCCGGGTGCGCATCACAGAGATGGTGTGAAGGACTCCTCAGACAGATGGTCTGCTTGGAGGATTGGCCCTCGCCCACAAGAGCCGGGCAGTATTGGCAGACCCCTAGATAGGGGCTGCCTCCTCCAGGAGCTGTGGGGGCAGGGCCAGTCATCACAGGAGCCAGCGAGGTTGCAGGCTTCCCTGCAGGGGTGCCAGGTGCCCGTCTCAGGCAGGAGCCTCCTCCAGGAGCTGGAGGGGGAGAAGCAGCTATAGAAATCACAGAAGCACCCTGCTGGACTTCAAACAGAAGAAGGGGGCCCCAGAACACCGGCAGCCCTGAAACCCAGCTAGGCTACTGGAAGCCCAGCCTATCTGGAAACTGACACTCAGAATCAGCCCTGACTGTGACAACCATAAGCCCTACCACTCCAAGACCACACAGCTAGACTGTAGACTGCAGAGACCTGACCAAGAAAAAGAGGCAGACTCAGGAAATGAATCACTGCTAATCTCAAGCACCTGAGTTAAACTGAGAGCTACATGAACTATTAATCTAACATACCCTTTTCAAAAGTTACTTCCAAGCCTCACAATTAGTGCATTTTAAGTAAATACTACACCATAGGGTATCACAGCTCACATATTTTTAATCCTCCCCTATCTCAATCCACTTAAATACCCAAGACCCTCCCCCTACTCTTGATTTAAAGTCTACTCACTCTCTGGCTACAACGCATTCCCAGTCCTCAATCTAAGTATTCCTCCCCTCCCCAGCCACCTAAACCCTTTCTTTATTCTTTTCTTTCTTTTTATTTTTCCTGCTAAAAGCCCACAGGTCCTAGCTCCACCTGGACCAATCAGAGATCATAAAGGGTGAACAGCCACCTAAACCCTTTCTTTATTATTATTACTATTATTATTATTATTTATTTTTATTTTTTCCTTTTTTTTCTTTCTCTTTTTTAAATTTTTTAATTTTTTTTCTTTGCTATAAGCCCACAGGTCCTGGCTCCACCTGGACCAATCAGGGACCATTAAGGGTGAACAACCATCTAAACCCTTTCTTATTATTATCTTTTTTTTTTTTTTTTTTCTGCTGAAAGCCCACAAGGCCTGGCTCCACCTGGACCAATCATGGATCACTAAGGGTGAACAGGGAGGCAGATGCAGCAACTATATACATAGGCTTACACTGTTCACTCATACTTGAGGCTTTCTGATTCTCCCTCTCCTCATTTCTATAGAATAGGAAAGTTGGTTTTCTCTCTCATATCACTGCTATCTTTGCTACTCCTCGGCACCCTTCAAAACTATCTATACTTTAGTGAACTTAATCATTTTTCCCCTCGTACAACAGTCTTAATATATCTACATCCCTATCAAGACTGGCTCAGTTGCAGCTGAGAGTGTGATTAAGAGCGGGGTTACCTTGGAGGGTTTGGGTATATAGTTAGTTCATAGGCAGTCAAAAGGGGAAGTGAAAGAGAAATATATCACTGAAGGTACGGTTATTTTGCCTGGACTGGTGGTTCTGTTTTAGGAGCAGCTCGAAAACAGTGTATGAGAAAGAATAAAAGGAGTGTCTCAAAATCAGCCAACTGGAAGGAAAGGAGCAACATACACAACCAATCCAGAGTACAACCAGACAGCCCAAATAAAGGCCACCCCAAGAGCAACAAGTGGAGAAAACCTAGGAGACTGCAACACTGAACTCCACAAATCTCCTAACACAGAAGGGTGCTCAACAAAGGCAAGGAAGCAAAGCAGATTAATCCAAGGAAAAAACAACAACAAAAAACAAGCAACAACAGACACCCAAAAAGGGGGGGGGGTAGGAGGGAGGGGAATCAGTCGATCACCAAAAGGAAAGGAAGAATCCTCAGAAAGGCCACTAAATGAAACAGAGGCACACGATCTATCAGATAAGGAATTCAAAAGAATGATGATAGAGAAGCTCAATGAGCTCAGCCAGCTCAAAGAAAACTATAAACAACTCCAGGGAAGTTACAAGGAACTTACAGAGAGATACAACAGCATCAAAAAGGGCATAGAAACTATCAGTAAGAGCCAGGAGAAAATGAAGAACACAATTTCTGAATTGAAGAATACAGTAAAAGGAATCAACAGTAGGCTAGAGAAAGCAGAGGACCGGATCAGCGAGTTGGAGGACAATGTAGACAAATACTCCCAAGACAGTACAAGAGAATGAAAAAAGGCTGAACAAGATTGAAGAGGGTTTAAGAAAGCTGCAGGACAACATGAAATGTAACAACATCCATATCATAGGGATACCAGAAGGAGAAGAGAAATAAGGAATGGAAAACCTGTTCAAAAAAGTAATGATAGAAATTTCCCTAACATGATGAGTGAAAACATTAATGAAGTTCAGGAAGCACAGAGGGTCCCAATGAAGATCAACCCAAACAGACCAACACCAAGGCACATTATAATTAAAATGGCAAATTTCAAAGACAGAAGGGATGGATGTCATACAACAATAAAATTTAAAAAGAAATAAGACAGAGAGAATCCTAAAAGCATCAAGAGAGAAACAACAAATAACATATAAGGGGGCTCCAATAAGGCTATCAAATGATTATTCAACAAAAACAATTCATGCCAGAAGGGAATGGCAAAAAGTATTTCAAGTAATGGTAAACAAAGACCTGCAACCAAGAATACTGTACCCAGCAAGGCTCTCATTCAAGATAGAAGGAGAAATAAGGAGTTTCCCAGACAAAAGAAGACTAAAAGAATATATCTCTACCAAACCAGCATTGCAAGAAATGCTAAAGAGTCTGCTTTAACTATTCAACATTGTCTTGGAAGTTCTAGCTATAGACTTCAGAGAAGAAAAAGGTATCAAAAGTTTCCAAATTGGAAACGAAGAAGCCAAACTGTCATTATTTGCAGATGATATGATAGTGTACATACAAAACCAAATAGGCTCCACCAAAAACTTAACCTAATAAGCAAATTTAGCAAAATAGCTGGGTATAAAGTCAATATCCAGAAATCAAAAGCATTTTTGTATACCAATAATGAAACAACAGAAATAGAAGTGAGAAAACAAATCCCATTTACTATAGCAACAAGAAAAATAAAGTACCTAGGAATCAACTTAACTAAGGAGGTAAAAGATCTGTACTCAGAAAACTACAGAACAATGAAGAAAGAAATCAAGGAAGATACAAATAAATGGAAGCATATACCATGTTCATGGATGGGAAGAATTAACATCATTAAAATGTCCATACTACCCAAAGCAATCTACAGATTCATTGCAATTCCAATAAAAATATCAATGATAGACTTCACAGAAGTAGAAAAAATACTTCAAAAATTTATATGGAGCCAAAAATGCCCATGAATAGCCATAGCAATCTTGAGAAAGAAGAACAAGGTAGATGAAATCACAATACCGGACTTCAAACAATACTACAAGGCTACTGTCATCAAAACAGCATGGTACTGGCATAAGAATAGACATATAGATCAATGGAACAGAACAGAGAGCCCAGAAATTAACCCAGGACTCTATGGTCAACTAATATTTGACAAAGGGGGAAGGAACATCAATTGGAGTAAAAACAGTCTCTTCAACAAATGG